>KK118213.1:22723-111930 GCA_000611955.2 Stegodyphus mimosarum | reverse complement strand
GTGTTGTTTAAAAACCTTAATATGGGTTAGTAATATAAAGGAATCCTTCTGCTGAATAAAAAAGGAGTGTTCTGAGTATATTCATGTAAATGTTTGTAAAGTAAAACAATAAGAAATGAAATACTTTTGGTATGCTGAATTAAATTGAATTAAACTGGGTAGAAATGACTCATTGGTTTGAGCGAACTTTATGACATGAAAAAATTTATTACTCCTTATAGAAATTCTTCAAAGTCAGTAGGTCTTACGGTAAAGAAACTTGTGTAAGTCTGTACATATTTATTGGGAAAAGGAATCAGAAATGCAACATGAATATATTTTGAAAGCAGGGATCTGAGGATCTAATCTAAATCTGAGGATAAATGTGGAAAGGCAAAGTGTAAAAATTTACATTTATCAGACACAGTTTGGTGAATCCCTTGAATAAAAGTAAGATGTGTAAAAGACGTGTAAATTCGTAATGTTTTGCGTAGCATTCATAATTTTAACGCAGTTTAGTATGATTTAACATAAGGACCACACTTTCAAAAAAGCATTATTTTAATTAAACATTGGAGCCACACAATTCTGTGCACATATATAACATTTTATTTACCATGAGCATCACACATATTAATTAAATAAAATACATTTCGCAAAGTACGAAACACATTTCTCTTTTAACCAGCTGTATTCTTAAGAAAGAAGGAGGAAGAAAAGATACAGAGCTGAGAACCGTTTGCTGTTAGTGTTCCTCATTTCCCCACGCAATGATCAAAATATATTTTGATCATTGCGTGGGGAACTTTTGGAAGTAAAATACATAATAGGAAAACTGCATTTGTGAAAAAAGAAAAGTGGCAAATCATTATAAAAATAAATATTACTTTTTTGAAAACAAAATGAAAAATGTATTAACGACTTGTTTAAAATAAAAAGCGAAAAGGAAAAAAAAATAATAAACTTGTAAAAATAAATATTACTTTTGTCAAAAAAAAAGTTAAACGTAAAAAAGTTTTTAAAGTAAAAATATGAAAAGCATTAAATATGGGGAAAAAAATTTGCAAAATAAAAAAGTGAAAAGAAAATGTAAAAATAAATTTTCTTCTACGGATATAAAATTGTGCAAACATTAATTTGCGACATTAAAATTTATGTTAGCAAAAGCAAAACATGTAAATTTAATTTAGTAATATCAAAAATAGATTATTTCCCTTTTTCATCCCTAGAGGGCAGCATGAACATTTTAAAAATATATTATTTTCTTTTTTCGTCAAGAGAGGGCAGCATGAGGAGCTAAAAACAGTCCCCGTTGTCAATTTTGAAAAAACTAACTTTTAGCAGCAGGAAGTCTACAACTCAATCAGCAGTCTACCAACAACTCAACTCTACTCGTGACCACGCTCTCTGTAATGATAACGTTGTCTTTGACCCCGCCCTCTGTGTGACGTCATTGGTGACGTTGCACGGTGCACCTGCATCATGCACTTCTCACCCGCCGGCACCCCGCACCCCGTGCAGGTGAATCCCCATTTATATACTACTTTCATCCCTATAATTGTTATATTACACTTTGTAGAAAGTGACGCACTCGAGATATTTGTTCATCATCTTTTAATTAGATAAGAGTTTTCGAGAAAGTTACTTCTGAAAGTCTAACTTAAACGGAAAACTAGACAGCGGCGCTCTCCACATCGGTCATTTATATTGTGTTTGAGAGATAGTTTCTGAGTTGTGTTGTGAAAGATTTCTACCTAATTCAGAGTAGCTAATCATAGTTCGTAGAATAATTATAGATTCATCTTCTGAGTAACAAATCGTATTGGATTAATGAATTATAAAAAATATATTTAGTTGTTAATAGTGTTACTTCTGAGTAGCAAATCTTATTGGATTAATGAATTATTAAAATGTATTTATTCATGTATTCTCCCGAAATTTGTTCTGGAGTTAAGAAAATGCATTTTAATGCAATATTTTAATTCATGGCTATTTCTAAATTAAAAAGATAAAGCATTTGCAAATTATAAAATTTACGAAACAAAAGTGTAATGGATGGGAAGTAGTTGTGTAATATTCTATGCTATCAATTTTCCCTGGCGTGATATTGACTTTTCTTTGTGCTCTGCCTCGGCTACTTACCTTATCTGTTCCATTAAAATCTCAGACATTTAAAACAGTTTTTGCCTGGTGTCTTGCTTTCTATGTTTAAGTTTTGGCTGTGATAGTTCTATTTCATCTGAGTCACGTATACTCAGATGGACCACATCCGCCTTTTAAATAAATTATGGGACCGAAAAAATCTACCATCCTGGAGTCACACCAAGTTTAGATCATTTTGAATATGGCAAAATACACGAGAGCTGTCTGCCTAAAGGGTGATTCCTTCGTGGAGGATTTCCTAAAGTAAACTGGCTGATATTCACGTTACACATAGGAAGAACCAACCACATAGCTAGACTGTTCGCCTGGGACCGAAGTCAGTTTTCAGCAATCTTAACCACTCGGCGCTTGGTAAGGCGTCTGAAGTCACATTAGTGACTCTAAATATGGGGCTTCTAATCCACAAGCTAACGGATATTTATCATCTTTTGCAAAAAGTAAAATTCGCATTCATGTGGAAAATATCTTATGTAAGTTATTTACTGACTTAACTATCTTAGCAACAGCTCGTTACAAGTTCTTATCCGAAGTCTTGGCTTTTCTCTTTATCAGAGATGCCAAGCTATAAGCATTCTTTTGTCGCAAATGGGTGTGTCATAATTTGCACCTTAGAGTAATCTCATGAGTTTTCCTTTCGCTCACTTCAGTCCTTCTTGCAACTTATTAGATGTCCACATTGTGTATTAACCATTTTTCATAATTAGTCCTTAACAAAAACTTGGCATATTTCTCTTATAAATCAAGTTTCCTAGCTCACTGTTTATCGATAACATCATCAGTTCAATATGTTATTGATCTTTGAAACTTCTGGTAGCATTTGAAATCAATGAAAGAAAACAAGACAAACTGCGCCTACGTGACCCTCCTTATCTCACCCCTTCTAAAACCTGATTTTCGATGCTTCCTTCCTCTTAGGTAGGTAATCGCTCGTCACCTGTCACTTCCGAGAAGACTTTCAAGCGGGTTGTGGAAACTTTATCGCCTCCATATTAATTATCTCAGTAACGTTCTTCAGACGACGTAGGATGTTGGGAAACCGTCAAATGTAGATTGCTGCTTGAGAGAAAACTCAGCAAACCGCCATTGAGAAATTAGTTAAATAAAAGTTTGGTATATCTTTTCTAAAGTTTTTAATGATTCAAAATTGGGTGATACTTGATGCTATGCTGACATTAATTCAGGTTCAGTTAATAGTTAGCTCAGTTTATTGTTACTCATTCCAGTAGTTTTCATGATTCAAAACTGGAAGAGGTTTAGTATTATCTTAAGTTTACTTGTATTTTAACCTACTCGCTACTACATTTTTAACCTACTTGAATTTTAACGGTTAATGTTAACCTTGGTTTCTAACAGTTCATTCTCAAAGAGACTTTCCTGTATTGCGTCGTCCTTTCTTTTGTGTTTCTGGACATGCACCAAAGAGCTCTTTTATTCTACCAGAGCCTTTCTGATTTATTATTTATTTATAAGTTATTTTATTAAACAAATGCAATCAATGATGCCGGTATTTTGAGATATTATAGGTTCGATATCAGTTCAGTGATTGAATTTATTGAGAAAAGGAATGAAAGAAAAATTTTTGTTGCTAATACTATAAAACTTATCGATATGGCTTTTTCCTTCTTTCAAAGCTGTTTTCAATTAAGATTGTTATCAATATATCTCTATTTGTTGTTAAAAGTTTCTTTAATATAAATATATAAGAAAATAATATAGTAGGAATGGCCGACTTCATAGAGTTAGAGCCACACTTTGCAATTCAGAAAGAAAACTGAAGACCCGAAAAGAGATTTACCAAAAGCCACAAGTAGATATTTATATAATTTTAAAAGCATTGAAGTTCCCCCCCCCCCGAGTAGAAAGAAATGTTTCAAGTAATTTAGCAAAGATATCGTATTTTATATAGTAAAATCATAAATAAATTATTCTTGCTTTCCCGCTATATTTTTAGGAAAGAAATGCACAAATTTTAAACCTTTGTATGGTGTATTAGATTAATCTCTTTTCAGGCAGAAAACCAAGTATTTTCTTCAGATTTCCAAACATTTTTTTTTTTTAATTTTAAATTCCTACTATTAGCTCACACTCTGCCTATATCTTGTTCAAATTTTCAATCGTTAATAAAATACTTTTTATTCATTCAAATTTTTATTCAAGTTTAAATACATTTTTTTAAAATTGTAGTGGATGACACTTGATGTTAATACAATTTTTTCATATTAAAATTTCACATATTAACACTTTCAAATAATGATCGTTTATTAGGAATTCTCACGTGCTGTAAATTTAATTTTATAAAAACTTTTAAAAAATAGTACATGGCTGTGATAAATGGGATTGTAATAGTTAACAAAAATAACTAACAAGAGTAAGACAGAGTTTTAAAGATTTTTAAAGTGTATGGAATTAAAGAATTGTAGTTTTATAGAGTTGGATGAAGCGGATGTAATCTTCCATTATGTAGCGAAAATTCTCATAAGTAGGCATTGACTTAAAAAAAAAAAAGAAAAAAAGTATATTACTTGTTTTGATTTAGATTATACTAATTATCAATGGATTTTAGCTGGAGTAAATTGAAAAAGAAAGAAGAGAAAGCAATCTTTACTGTTATGGAAAATGTTTTTATTGTGAGTGAAGAGTAGTAATAAAGAGAATTTTATATTTAAAAAAACATTTTTTTTTTCTGTACTCTTAAATAAGTGAGACAGTAAAAAGCACTATATGGGGAAACTGCTATTCTATATACATAAATATTTAAAATAGATTATCAACTTGGCAAGGTTTTTGGGTAGAAAATTATAAATGGAATAAGCATTGTACAGAGGAATTAAATTCGATGTAAGACATTTATTTGCATTATAATTTATCAACTTAGGCATTTTGCATTAAAAAAAGGGGGGAAAGCAATATCTTAGTTTTCCTACGCAACTAACGGGGAGATCAATATGCGGAGATAAAACTAAATCATTTGCTTATTTCATGAAACTCAAAGTGGATCATCATATACAGTGGTACCTCGGCAAACGTCATTATCCGTTCCAGATCTTTGGCTGTATACCAAAGGAATTTTTCTAATAAGAAATAAAGGAAAAATAATTAATCAGTGCTTAGAAAAAAATTCTGTTTTTATTACTATAACACTGTTTAGTACCAAAATACAAATGCACTGGCTGAAAAATATGTTGCACATAAATGAAGCGCTGCACATCATATTGGACATAAATATGTTCTTATATCTAGATAAAAGCAATTTTTCAACATGCTGTAACTTCCCTTCTTTTTGTTTGATAATCGATTTCGACCCTTCGCAACGTTAACCGATTTAATAGCACCCTTGTTTTTCACGGTCGTAGACACTCTCGTTCTCGGCATATGGTATACATTAGGCAAGTACCATTTTTTTTTTCGTTGTTTGACTCTTCTTAGTAACATTTAAAAAGCTCAAAAATGCAAAACATTTAAGTTAAACCGCGGGTTGTTTGATGAATCATAATAACAAGCGTACTGGTGCACATGGACAGCCGTAGCATTGTCTCGAAAAAGATCAACAAGCGTAGTATACCCAGTTGTAACTCATCAGACTCATATGACAAACTAATGCTGTATACTAAATAAGTCACCCGTGATTAGTCACAAGCTTCGCACTTCATGTCCCAATCCAGTTGGATTTCACGATAACTTCTATTTTTGAATTTCTAATTACTTCTGATTTCTTTCACGATAACTTCTAGTTAGAATTGTCTCTTGATGCCTTCGGCCCTTTCGGCCAACCCCTCTTTCCCACCTTGCCTCCGATTGGTTTACCACGTCCGGAATTCCGTAACTTCACGTGCCCTAGGGCTTAATTTTCATCGAGTCGGCAAAGTCTCGCTTTCGCGCAATAATTCCGGCAATAAATGTGTAACCAAAACCAGAACCAAATAAAACTTTTTGCGTCCAACCGGGCTTATTTTAGAGGAAATGTGTACCGAGATACCACTGAGCGTTTCGTTTCTTCTGATAGGAGGTATAACTACATATTGACAATGTCATTCTGTCAGATTTGAGTATCATCAACGCAGTGTGTTGTTAATATATCTATCTTTTCCGTGGCCCTTGCTGGCTGTAAAAGGATTTTTTCGCCACGGTAGAGAAAGAAGCCCAGAAATGCTATACAGTTTGTTTAAAATTATTATATTATAATTTTAGAGACAGAATTGCTGATTTTTCAACAAGCATGTAGTAACACAATTTCGGTTTCAAGTTAGATTAATAGTTTAAAAATAAAACTATCATTTATTACAACGCGAACCGTGTTTTAAGAGGCCTAAGAGACATTTTGGCCCAGCCTACAATACAGTGTACGAGATGTGGTAGACGTAAAGGGAGTATACTCAAAATTGTTCAGCTTATTAAACACAAAAATTATACTGTTGCGCGCGTACGGGTTCGTAATGGATTGAATGCACCAGTCGTTAAAAAGTTAACAAAATCTATTCTTTTCGCAAGAAATAAAACAAAATACTGAAATATTCGTACAATATCTCAAACGTTAAACAAAACTCAATTTAAAAAAAACAGGGAAACTAGTTCTATCTCACAGCGAAATTGCTACAATCAATAACAGCACTAAGTAAACAAACAGTTCGCTTAAAACAGCTACAACTGAGATGAGGTGTTTTAATTCGGCTTTTAAAAGCTTTTTAATTATTCACTAGAATATTCTAGTAAAACCTATTTTCTCGATGGGAACAGAAATTTCGAGATATTTCTTTGTTAAATATTAAATGCGCGCGCTCTTTTATTTTTACTTTTCCGACGTAGCTTTCTCTTCAAAAATCATCTGCGTTGCATGGGAAAATAAAACAATTTTATTTACAATTCTAAATAAATAGCTAAATAAATACGAAATCCGTAACAATATTTAGGAAAAAATGTGAAATTTAAATTTGACATGTAAACTTTTTCGATTTCGAGGTCAATTAAGTATATAGCTCTTTCCTTCAGAAGCAAAAATGTGCTGGGAATATTTGTTTCAAGAGCTGCAGTAAAAAAAAATCATTCTACAGTTTGAATTCATCCGTATCTTTATTAAGCAAGTGCAAAACTCTCCGTTAATTCATGATGCGAAAATAACCGCCTCTCCTCCTGTTTCTCTGCCACTTGCCGTTGGTATTTGAAATATGTCGTTTTAAACTCCGTATTTAACATTTTTCTTTCTATCGCGTATTTTGCTACTTATGTTTAGAATTTCAGATATATGTTACCAATGTACAAGTACAGATTTATAGCAAAGTATGTTACGTGAGTAAAGAGAATAAGACTAAAAACGACACCTGTAACTGACTTCCTTGAATAGAATATGGTAATATTCACATATATATTTTATTATCTGCTGTATTCTTGCTTTAATTCCTTCTCTCAAAAATGCTATACATCACTTAATTTTATTATATTAAGAATCTGCATGAATGTATGCATTGTGATAAAACGACGGCACCTAAAGTCATCAAATTTTGAATGACGTAATCCTACTGCGAATATGGGTATCTGCAAGCCGAAATTTGCAATTTGTTTTATTATTGATTTCATATTTTGTAAAACGTTAACGAATTTTTGATTAATAAACTCGAGGATTTCAAAGCGAGTAATGGCAACGTTGTACGAAAAAAACATTTATATCTCCAGCGCGTAAAACTGTGTATCGGAAATTCTAAAGATATGCTCAGTTTAAAGTTATTTTGCGACATTGCTCTTGAACTGAATTGTATGGTCCAAGAACATGATATTTAATAAATAAAGGTAACACACAAAATGTTAAAAAAAAAAACCCTTTGGACGTAATTTAAAATCTGAAACCTTTCAGATTTCCTCTTTTTTTTTTGTTTGTTTGTTTGTTTGTTTGTGTGTGTTTGTTTGTTTGTTTGTTTGTTTGTTTTCTTAGCAAGATCGTTTACGAAACTTTTTTTGTCTTTTTATTATTAACATTTTGTGTATCAACTTTATTTATTAAATATGATGTTCATCGCGCTTGCGCCACATAAAATTCAATTCAACAGCAAAATCACAAAGTATTTAAAAACAGCGTATCTTTCGAATTTTCGATAGACAGTCTCTCACGCTGGAGAGAAAAAAGTTTTGTTCCATACAGTGTTGCCACTGCTTGCCTTCAAATCGTTGAGTTTCTTAATCAGATACAAAATATGAAATATAAATTTCGAAATTCAAACTTCGGGCTTTCAGGTGCACATGTTCGAGTGGAAGACTACGTTATTCAGAATTTAATGGTCCTAGCTACCGTCATTTTTTCATAATGCGAGGAACTTACATACATACATGCAGATTCTTCCTTATTTAATTTCTCTAAAAAAATAATACGGGGCAATAATATTTAGTGGCAACAATTTAAAAAGTGCTTCGCCGTCTATTGTGAACTGACACAAAATCCAATTTCGAGACAACAGTCTCTTTTGGGCTGAAACGAAGAAGGAATGCATGAATAAACTATACCTTACGTTTATATGGCATTATACTCCGTACTTATATATGGTAATTATGTTCTACAGCTTGAATTCTTTTATAAATCTGTCTTAAATGCTTAATTAAATCTGTTTTCTAGTGTTAAACTGAAATGCGAATACGGTAATGATACTGCAGTTATGTAATTTATAATTTTAACCTTTATTTTTTTTAAACTTTTAATTCTAAATTCTTCATTAATGTATTATTCTATTATCTGGAATTTTAAGACTGCAGTATATTAACATCATTCTGGATAAATTCTCCCGCTTGCTCAGTCAAAGAGAGCATAATAATATAATTGCGAGGTCTTCCAAACGATGATTGATACTTATTTTTACGTACAGCTGAGAGCATCATTCCAATTGTGATATGATCCGGAAAGCAAAGTAAAATTTCCTTTTTTTTTTTTTTTTTTTTTTGTCTTGAAAAGAATAAATTCTTATTTATTGTCACATAGGAAGACCTACGCCAAGTCTTTCAAACGTGTTCTCCTAAAAAATGTTTTGTCTTTTCATGAGATGTTATTTGCTAGTTCTTTAAACTATTTTAGAGTCATTAAAAACAGATCTTTCATTACAAACGCGTAAGACTGCAATTTTTCATTTATGTAATTAAATAGGTTAATTTTTGTTCTGACAGGCATGTCAGTTTTTCCCTATCATACGTAAAGTAATATTTATTTACAAGTTGCTATGCGCAGTTTTACTATTAAAGGGTTTGAATTTGAAAACAAGAAAATTCTTTATACTTACATGTTTCATAATAAAGTTAATTACGTAATTTGAATGAGTAATGCTTGTAACTCAACCTACCAGCGTTTTATAAATAGCAGCTGAAGGAATGATGGATGATACCGGATGAAAATAATTTTAAGTAAAGTAGTTAGAATGTTTGTCCTAAATATTTCTTCCTGTATACTTTAACAATACTGCTTCTTTCCTAATTGCAAGGACCTCCGTCACATATTTTGTGTATTTAATTTTAAACAGTTTAAATATCTTTCATTTGTTTAAGCAAAATTTTATCATCTCATTAACATAATGAGTGCTTCGTCTTAAAGAAATTAGTGAAATGTATAGAGAGAATCAGATGGTGAAATATTTATCTTTCAGTGAAATATTTATTTAACAGTAAATTTCAAAAACTATTTTTACGCTGTTCAATCAGCAAATCATGTAAGTGATAAATAAAATGGAATACATAATGCTCGAAAGGTAAATATGCGTAAAAGTATTTATATATGCGCATATGTATTTACGAAAGGCTAATATGCATAGATGCATTTATGTGTACGCGTTAAGACAAAAATTAACCTGTTTAATAATGGAGATAAATATCAGTGTAATGCATTCGAATGAAAGGTCTATTTTAATATCTTTAAAACAATTTAACGAACTAGCAACAAACGTCTGATGAAAACTCCTGGGGTATTTACAGGATTCCTTAGTGTGGTTTAATTTACATTGGTCAGACTAAGAGGGCTTTAAAATTTCACGCTAAAGAATTTGAGGTATATGTTAGAAAAAAAGAAACACATAAATTATATATTGCCCTATACTGTTAGCTTGAAAATCATGTTTTCCATTTTTAGGCAGCCAAAATTATCCAAAAAACTTCTATTGGCGAATTATATTTTCTAGAGTCCCCTTTCATAAAAATTTTTGAGTTCTAGTTAACGATCTTTACTCTCAGTTTTTAAGGAAATTATTTTGCAGCTGCTTTCATTTTCCATCTGTAAATGGCGCTAGTGCCTTTACTTCCTCTCATTGTTATTGCCAAAGCATGCAGTTCTCTTTCATCATTTGTACTTCTGCAGCTGAAGAAGGTAATGTTTCAAACTTTGAAACTAATCCTAGAAATTTATGAATTACTCTGATTCTTATTACCTGAACATTTCCAATAATGATTATTGTGATTTAATAATTTATTTTTAACGAATGATTTAATAATGTTCCTATATTCCAGTTTATGTACGATTATGTACTATTGTGGATGTAAACACTTCCTAAATTCTGTGACATCGTCTAATGTCATTGCTGGTATTCTATGCATTTTCTTATTTTTGTATTTCCCGTATAAATTGTGTGTTATTCTGATAGTTTGTGATTTTTACCATCTTTCTGGCATAAGCAAACTTAACCTTCCTTTGTTTAGATAAAGCTCGGTTAATCCGCCTTCTGTTAAGCGGAATATGAGTGTATTAGGTATAGAAATACATTTTAAAATGTTTCTATTATGATACATAGAATACAAGTACAATACTATACAAATGAAATATTTCTCTGCTTAACTGTCAAATGTTTGTAATTGATCGAAACTTTTGCGAATTTTATTAAGAAAAGAACGCTGCAAAACTTTTGTATTGATCTATTCAGCTCTTAGAGAGAATACTATATCGAAATTATCGTTATAGTTTTGATATCACCTGTTTAAAATTACTGATTTCGATATTAGTGATTGAAAACTGAATAACGTCCTACAAAAGGCTGCCCAAACTCGCACACGCTTTTCAGACGAATTTCTAAAGACAATAAAAGAAAGTATTGTTGTGTGCATCTGTTGAGATATGAAGGGTATGCTTAATTAGAAACTGTTGGAAGCTGGTCAGACTGCTAATGTTAAACACTATAAGCAACAACTTTTGCGATGAAATTCCGAAAAGGTCATTTATTGTCAAAAAATTGCACCATCTGAAAATAATCTGTGATAATGCTCGGCTTTACATTACAAAAAACGATCAAACGTTAGTGTTGTTTTGCTGTGAAAGTTTTAGGCATTCGGCGTATAGTCCTGTTATAGAAATTTCAGATTACCAGTTGTTTCGGCCAATGCAAAATGCTCTGTCAGCTGTACACTTCATGATGCATGAGTCAATTTCTCTTAAAAATGCCCTCCACGAACGCGTCCCTCACCTTAGACAGATAGCCCTTGTGTGATTGCCATATACAAATGACCTAACCTAACCATAGTTTGGTGATCAAAAGTATTGATGTATTGATTGATAAATGATGCATGAAAAGTATTGACACTTAAATACGTATTGCATTGTATTAGAAACTCTTTAAAATTTGTTTGTACCTCAATGGAAGAACCATTTTATATAAACCCACAATATCTACAATAGCATCACGAGATACACAGTCCAGTCACCCCCGCAGAGGCTCACTTTTTGGGAGTACGGGTGTGGCAATCCTGAGGTATCCTAGCCCTCCAAGGCATCATCTTCTTCTTTGGTGAGACGGGTGTCACGATCCTGGAGCCCCAGTCATCTATCCTCATTTCCGTCTCCTCTCCTCTGAGCTGAAGCTTTTTTCTTTCCTCACTTCCTTGTGGTTTTCCCCTTCGCAGGTTGGGACTCATTATGAGAAGCTGAAGCAGGCTTTGTCTCTAAATTTCAAGTGGTGACAAAACTGCCCACTTGTTTGCTGTGCGTGGAGATCCGTGTCGCTGGAAAGGAGGGTCGTGGTAGTTGAGGGGCGAGGTACTGTCCCCAACACACTGCTTTGGCCTCTGTTTCAGTTATACGGGAGGCACCTTGTCGTCCTCACGGGTATCAATCGACTGGTCACTATTCCTTGTGTCAGTGGCTTGGGGATAAGCTTTCGGGGCTTCCTGCTTTCTGGAAAACTGACTGTGGGGCTTCAGATTGCGTATAAACCCGGTTAACCCTGGCGCAGGATTCTGCATCCCCTTGTTGGACTCCGTGGGGGGGGGGCTGCCGGGTCCGAATCTCAATTTTTTCATCAATATGGCTTAAATAAATTTAATAAATACAAACGAGCATAATTATGCATCAAAAAAAGGAGAAACAAATGTAAGTGCAAACCCAGATATAAATCCAGCAAGTACACCGAAATTTCTTGCCATAAACGACTTTACAGGCAATCTCAAAAGGTTGTCACCATTCTTAATTCAAAAGTACATTCAGTCTTCAATTGGGCAACCGAAGAATATCAAACGGTTGCGCTCTCGAGATCTTCTTGTGGAAACTACATCAACTACTGAGTCTGCAACACTCCTTGGCTTGAACAAACTTGGACAAATCGAGGTTAAAGTGTCAGCATATAGAACACTAAATTTTTCTCGTGGTGTTATTTCAGAGATCGACCTCCTTTCCGTTTCAGAAGAGGAAATTGTCTCAGAGTTGTCTGACCAGAATGTCTGTACTGCCAGACGGATCAAAGTGCGCAAAGGTGATCAGTTGATTAGTACGAAACACAGAATCCCGACTTTCCGTTCGCCTGATCTTCCAAAAAGTATTAAGGCTGGGTACTTACATTGTCCTGTAAGACCTGACATACCGAACCCTTTGCGATGTTTCCAATGACAGAGCTTTGGCCATTTGAAAGTGTCCTGTCGTGGCAGAACCATATGTGCGCGTTACTCTGTGGAAGGCCATGACAGCGAGAATTGCAATGCTGAGCCACTCTGTGCAAACTGCAAATGAAATCATGCAGCATTCTCACGACAGTGCCCGAAATAGAAATCAGAAAAGGAGGTGCAAACAATAAAAGTAACGAAAAAAATATCTTATGCAGAAACAAGAAAATTAGTAAGTGATGCGCAGCCCCGAAAATATTTGTCCTATGCTGGTGCATTGAAATCGTTCAAATCCGTAAGCACGCAAACAGCAATAGGCTTGCCAAATAAACAGCCAATCCAGAATATACAAAAAAAAAATCACAGAAATCAGTAACATCGACAATTAAAGCTCAGCAGAACAGAGAAACAAATGATAACCTAAGCGGAATCAGTAAAGAGCAAAAACTTTAAAAACCTCTCAGAGATACTAGTGTGAGCTCCTTTAGAAGCATCAGCTCAGACAACGTAGATTCTGAGATGGATGTGGAAGAGGGCTAGATGTCCCAAAACACCTGCTTCCACGAAAATCTAAAAAACAGCACCGAAAGAACAAACAACAAGCGTAATGGCCGCCCTTTCACGGAACTGTGTATTTTAGCTACTATGACTTGCCTCTTGATCGTATTATCGGGAAAGAGGTAAATGACAATTTGTTTGATTACCCTAAAGAGACGGGTTTTTATTGTTTAATTTGACTTCTTTTTAATGTTGTTGCTTGGGATTTTAATGTGTGATACTTTGTGTTTTTATTCATGTTTCATAATTGAAAGCATGTGAAGTTGTATGTATCAAGTTACTTCAGATTTCATCATTTTCTCTCATCATTCGGTTTTAAAAGTATCATCGAGTTTTAAATTTGTTTTCGTTTGTATGTTGTGTTTGTGTAATGTTAAATTCTGATGTTTTTTGACATGTTTTTCGGCGCATATAACCTTAAAGGTTTTGCGCCAGGAAATCCATCACCATCGCCAGCCCAGTCACATTAATATGATCATCTATGAAAAGCCAGAATAACCACCTTTCGCAGCGCGGGCCGCTACTAGACGTGAAGCGGCGTTCACACTGGGACATATCGGAGCTAGGGAACACAATGGACACAACAAGCACAGCGGATTAGCTAGAGAAAACCAGTTTTTTGGTCACAACGAACCCAGTTGAAAAATCTGAACTTCACGCAAAACGGAGCTAGCAGACACATGGAACCGACCAATCAGGAGAGTATTTCAAATCATCATCAACAGAAGAGCGCAAACAACATGGCTGACGATATGAGCGATTGATTAATTGATTGATTTCATTAAAAGTGAGGACGAGAATACGGCCTCTACTTCACAGTTATTATCCCTATAAATTCATTTTCCTAGAAATCCTAGAAATCGGTATTAGAAAGACATCCTAGAAATTCATTTTAAAAATCTTAAACTCCACTTTAAAATTTTTAAAGTGGTGCTTGACATCATGAGAAGTGCAAATCTTGGTAGTCGCTGGATTTCGGCAATTAGACTACAGTTTTCGCTCATATCTTACGAAGCAACCAGATACAAAAAATAAAAGTATCTTATCCACACTATACAGCGATAAATTAAAATTAAAAGTATTCTCCTCAGAAGATTTTGCTGATATTTTCCCGATATTCAAAGATCCTAAAATTTTTAATTTACTTCAAAATATAGCTACATTAGCACAGGAAATTAAAGAAACGCAGAATACCCATCAAAAATTATTTCTTGCATTCAAAGCACCAGAACGTATACCACAATTCGGAAAGGTCGCATAAGAAGTGTCAGCCGAGTGGGTAAAGCCATCGAGCTGTAGACTAGTTGATCACGAGTTCGATCCTCGCTCGTACTCTTTTCACTAAGCGCCATTTTTGGCCAGGCCATTATAGGTATTCTGCGTTTCTTTAATTTCCTGTGCTAATGTAGATATATTTTGAAGCAAATTAAAAACTTTAGGATCTTTAAATGTCGGCAAAATCTTCTGAGGAGCATCCTTTTAATTTTAATTTATCGCTGTATAATGGATAAGATGCTTCTTTATTTTTGTATCTTGTTGCTTCGTAAGATATGAGCGAAAATTGTAGTCTAATTGCCGCAATCGACATCCCGTTATATGGGATAGTCGATTTAAGAACTACAAAAATATACATAGAATGCGCTTGGATGATGATTTCAGATCGTCTTCATCGAAATAGCAAGTAATTTTCTTTTCCATTTAATACTATTTTTGTGTTTCGATTTTGAATCCGGAGAATTAAATTACTGATATCAGTAATCTCAGATAACTATCTAATTGTATTATAAAATTAACAATGGAATTAAAAGTAGCGAAAGCAAAGCATAGACAAAAGCGTTAATCTAATATTTTTCTTTCTTCAAAATTTGTTTCTTCATAAAAAAAGGTACTGTTTATTACCTCAAATAATATAATGAATCGTATCAACTTTATAAACTCACTTATCATTTGGAATGAAAATACTGATAATAATAATTAAATGACAACAATAAAACATAATAATGAAACATGTTTCTATTTTTCTAAATAATATTTGATGATTTGAAACCTGTGTATTAAATGACCAAGAAGAAAACTCAGCAACAAAATACATTTTCGTTGTTTTCTGCTCACCGTACGTTTCGGTCGAACCATTTTTAAAAAAATCGCTTAGTTTTCGCTGTATCGATCAAAGATTCACGGCGGAAGACTGTCCTACGAAATGTAAACAAATGAAAGCGCGTGCTATCTTCTACTTGCTTATTGGCTGTCGCTAGTAAACGCTCCCAGTAAGTGTGAATGAGCTAGGTTAGTTAGAGCGGCGTTCCATGCGTCGCTTAGCTCCGATAGCGTCGTTGAGTATCAAGTGTGAACGGCCCTTGAGAGTTCTGGTAGGTACTCCACAGGGATGTGTAGCCATACCGATTTCAGTGTCGTTGCCAATTGCACTAGGTTGCGCAGTAGACGGTCCACGGCGCGAAAACGAGGTGCTCCCACAGATTCTCGGTTGGGTTTAAATTCGGCGAGTTTGGTGGCCAAGAGAGTACAGTAAACTCATCCTAGTGCTCTACGAATTACGCACATACACTGCGAGCAGTATGACACGTCGAATTGTCTTGCGTGTCATCTTGCTGAGGAAAAATAATGTGCATATAAGGTTGGACATGGTTTGCAAGGACAGATGCGTACTTCTGTTGATTCATCATGGCTTCCACAATGATGAGTGGACTCAGGGAATGCCATGAAAACATTCCCCAGACCATAATTCTTCCCCTCTAGCCTGGACCCTTCCGTAAATTATTTGAAGGTGTTTGTTTTCAGATGTTTCACGCCGTATATGCCAAGTCCATCTGTCCGATGGAGCATTGAATGTGATTCATTCTGAAAAAACACCTGTCGCCACTCTATGGAGGCAGGCATTGTCGCAGATGAACAGCAGTTAGCACAGGTGCATTAACCATGCGTGTGCTGCGGCGGCCCTTACGCAGCAACGTTCGCTGAACTGTTGTTGAGGACACAGTGTTGGTAGCCCCTTGATTTATATCGGCGGTCAGTTGCTTAATAGTTGCCCGAACGCATCTCCGCAATTGTCGTTCACATCTGTCATCTGTGGCCCGTGGTGCACTCACTACATTGGCCACGTCGCTGATTTTAGATAATATCTTTTTGCCATACACGATATACTTTTACCACAGCCGCACGCCGAACAGCTTACAAAATTAGCCGTTTCGGAAATGCTTTCATCCTTGATCCTGAAGCCAATAACATGCTTTTTCGGACGTCGGATAAATCGTTCCGTTTCTGCATTACGCCAAGGATTGTAGTGTTTTCCGCTTCCTTGTGACACCCTTTTTATAACATCCATCGCTAGTGGTGCCACTTGCCTTCTGTGATTAGTTTCAGGTTGACTCGAAAGTAGGCAGTGGACACTTTATTGTGACTGGACTGTGTAAAGTCAGCATTCCAAACTATGTGTTACAAGCTATATCTCGAAAATCAATACGTGTAACTTGATGCAATAAAAGCTCTTCCCCCCCAAAGAAAAGTGACCCGTTAAGTTTACAGGAATTAAGTTTTTGATATTGATAAAAGTTTTCTAGTAAACAGTGTCTAAATTTTAAAATCTTGGCACACATTATATCTTTGACATTATTTTTCGTGATCAGTTCCTGAATGTATTGTGAAAAATTTATAATTTAGTTTTTAGTATAGGCATATCTTCTGTGTAACAAAGAATTATACATGCAATTATCACTTCCGATGCACGAAAAATCTCGGATTTCACTAAATTTAGGAGTTTCAGATTTTTCAGACGAGTAATATATGATGCATTTGAGGGCAAAAATATTTTGGCATATGAAAATTTCGCCACGTTCTGCTGGAGTGTAGGTTTGAAATAAAAAATTTCTAAACTGTAAGATCGAGGGGGGTCTAAAATTTTGCTTAAATTGTGATCTACCTGAATATTATTTTACTTATTTACTTACTTATTTTTTAGCCAACATAATCTTTCCTGTGAGCCCGTCAGCGGCCGAGCGGTAAAGACGCTGAACACTGGTAGTTCGGTCCGAGGTTCGAATCCCGCGAACGGGCTGGCTGCATGAGCGTTTTCGTGGTTTTCCCCATGTGTAACGTGTATACGAGCCAGTTTCCCTTAGAAATTCCTCCACAAAGATATCCCTCCCCTTAGGCAGATAGCCCTCGTGTGCTTTGCCATAATTGAATAACCTAACCATAACCTAATCTTTCCTGTGATTTTTGAGCCTCTATATGCTTTGCAGTAAAGTAGTAATTTTTATTATGAGTGAGAAGATTTTTTTTTATTGCTGATTTTTCAGTAGTTAATGCTATAGTATCTGATGATGAACTCGTAAATTGATTTGTATTATGATGATGTTTTAATAAAATTATCTTAGTTATGAATAATGTTTCACATATTTAGCTGTATTCGTGCCCCCCCCACTTCATTAAGATTTTTTTTATGAAAGTTTGAAAAAAAAGTATAAAACAGAAAGAAGTTTTTTTTGATGAAAGCTTGGGAAAAAATATAAAATAAAGTGAATTTTATTTTGCCAATAAATGAATTTTTTACTGCGTAGGGCTTTTGACAGGCATTTTATTGTAAATATTGTCTTTCGAGAATGTTATTAATGAGCGTTATTTAACCCATGGCTGTACAGTATTCGTGTGTTCCAAGTGTTGAGTCGAATTCATAAAAAAAAGACAGTCTAATTAATTATTAATGGAGTAAAATATAGAGAATATTTGCTTTTGTGTGATCCTTAGCGAAACAATGGAGTGATTAATGTTTTTAGTTCTGCCTACTAATCTTTTGTAAATTGTTATGAGACAACTGATGGATGATGCTAGATAAAAGTAGTATTAACAGACTAATTAGGATCTGTAATGTAAATCAGTTTGCGTGATATATAGCATGTGACTGATATTTTTCTTTGCTACGAATGATTTTGGATTTTGTTTTAAATCCATTGGAACGTTTTTTCCTCCCAATCTTGGAGTAGAGGAAATTGACCAGAAAACAGATCACTGGAACATGAATCAAATGTATTTTTTGCCTCAATAATGAAATCAGTTGTTATTTTAAATGAACAATAATTTTTTTTCTCTATATTTGGGAGGTGATTTTGGTTTCTTAATAATTCTTATTTGTGTTTTAATTCCTTGTATTTTTATGCTAATAGTTTTGAATTTTAAAACATGTACCATTTTGTGTATTCCATAAAACCTAGGTACTAATTAATTGCTCAATTAGAATGATTAATATGTTTTACTATATGTAACGACGTTATGTAAATTCTTGTTTTACAAATGATAAATGATGCTAATTAGTAATGTAAGCTAAATAAGTGCAGTTTGAAAAGCTTTTCAATAATTTCAATTTATGATATTTTTGTGTTAATTCTTTCTTCCACATCCGGAGACGTTTTCTGAAGCCGTTTTCTTGTTGTATTTATATAGCATTCCTTCGATATTTTACGCGAAGTCTAAGCCGTCAATCTTTTCTTTGCAGTTTTGTTTTCTTAGTTTTGCTTCCATGCTGAATGCGATATTTAGCCCAAAAGGGTTATTTGTCTCGAAACACGATTTTCGTTGATTTACTTGAAATGTCTCCCACTGTAAATGCGTTGTTTTACTTTTCATTCGAATTTGTTGCTATTTAGCAAAATGTAAGATATTTATCCTTTTAATTTAGTCTGTTAACAAACCGAGCTATTTAAAAGAAATCGATATAATTCTTAGGAATATTATTCTTTTTTAAAATTTTTACTCTGATTTATTTAAATAGAATGTAATTAACTCGCGGTATACCTTATAAGGTATTTCTACCGCCTTCTTAGCATGCCTTCGTGGTGTAGTTGTCAGCACGCTCGGTGCGTATTCGAGAGGGCCGTGGTTCGAGTCCCGGAAAAGCATTCTCATTTTTCATGTCTTCCGCTTCAAAAAAATCCTAGTGACTCTACAGTGGCGCCCGAAATAAAACGTTGGTGGATGATGATTCTCTACCACCAGGATTTGGCGATTGGGTCCCCTAATCCCCAGTCGCCCTTTAAAAGGGGGGTACATAAGGTATTTCTTCCGCCTTCTTAGCATGCCTTCCTGGTGTAGTGGTCAGCACGCCAGGCGCGTATTCGAGAGGTCCGTTGTTCGAGTCCCGGTGATGACATTACTCATTTTTCATGTCTTCCTCTTCAAAAAATTCCTAATGTCTCTACAACCTAATTAAAAGCATTAAATATTTTTACAGAATTACGTTATATATTTTTCACTTTTCCGATATACAGAAGATATATAACGTCCCCATTTAGTCTAAATATATGTTTATCTAGTATCCTGTAAAATATATCCCTATTCCACTGGGCCATCTCTATTCATAACCTCTTCTGACAAACCTTATTAAACTGGGCGACGTTTAAAATCTGAGTCCTTTCCCTCCCCCTTTTTTAACATGCCAGCGGGCTTGATTTCATACGCTAGGTTGTAATTGTTTTCGAGCTTGCTAATGATGCTTCTATTTTCCTACTTGTTGTTCTGGTTAAAGTGTTTGCTGTTTATAGAGATATTTCCCAGTTAGAAAGAATGGTTCCGAACTCGAAATGAGAAATACTGTAAATATTGTCATCACATACCACAAGTTACAGATAAACGGGAGATTTGACATTTCGAGTAAATAACTAAGATTATGAACCATCCGTTCATATCTTTCGGAAACTATTGAGTGCTTCTAAGCTCTTATTCTCAAGAATATTTTCCTTGCGAAAACTATACGTTGTTTGTAAGCGTTTATACAGCAATAGTCTTGGAAATGGAATCTGTGTTCTTTGTCGAGCTGCATGATCTATAATGTTGTCAGAAGTCGAATGTATATTTTTATATTCATCATGATGGAGTTTGGTAAAAACAGAATTGAAGATTTGTTTCTTTTTGAAAAGGGCGGAAACTTTTCTAAAACTACTAAATACTTTCTCATTTCTTCCACTAAAACTCAATTCATAATATTAATTCACGCTGGTACTTCAAGCCTTTTATCGGTTACCGATACTTGAAAGGACCTACTGCATGGATCTGTGTCTTTCTTGTAGAGTTTCTATTCAGAGTTAATTAGAGAAGCTTTTCTTCGAAAGCTATCTATGAAATCTTGCCTTCTAAGGCGGATAGTCCTTAAATGCTTCGCTGTAATTGAATAATTTAGTTCCACTTTTTCATTATTCTCATGAGAGTTGGGGAAAAGTATGTTTTTCTATTTTCTACTCAGTCGCTCCCCCCTTCGATGACGAAATTACCACTCAGAGTAATAAGTGGTAAAAGTAAGTCGTCAGAGTAATAAGCAGTATTACCACTCAGAATAATTGCTGATAATGATCGGTAAAGCCACTAAGTCTAGAGATTTCTTGTTACACACCATCTGTAGAATTATAAATAGTGTTATGTGCCTATGGCCAGGGTCGATATGAACGGGGAGGGGAAATGGTGCATAGCACTTGAGCGGCGAAATGATTATCACACACATATTTCTGTAAAAAAAGGCGACCAGTTTTAGTTTGCACGTGGGCGGCTGACGTTCTAGGATCTGTACTGCGTATGGCTTAATGGATTGAATGCGCGTACAACCGATAATAGCTCGAGAAAATAATAAAAAGTACATAAATAGGATGGTTAATGGGTAAAATTTATTTTCATAAAAGGAGCACTTTACAATTCTGGATATTTCGCAGAAATAACCGTACAGCTTTTCACAGTGTGATAAGGTACAATCAGTAGTTACCCCTTTAAACCACTAAGTATGTTAAACACAAGACCATGCAAAATCTCTCAAATGCGAAACTCGATTTGAGTGTCTCTAATACTCTGAACTCAAATCTGAAAACTGCTCCAAATCCATATCGCCGTGATTATCTTGCGTTAAGCACGACGTGTTCCGGCTGTCGAAAGTAGTTACCACTACAGGTGCTTCACACAGATCAGAAATCATCATTCATATAAAAGGCCGTATTCATTCGTATAATAGCTTGAAATCCGAATAGCCGAAATAGCTTGAATCTTGAAATCTTTGGCGAAACGGGTTTCACCGTCGGTATGTTTCGCCGTCAAGACATATTTTTTTTAAACGACTGTATTATATCTTGCCATATTATATTATTAAGTTGATTTCGTTTAATAATTCTGTTTAGTTTTATAATTTAATTTAATTTAATAAATATTTTATATAAAATATACAGTTTGTGTACAGTTTTATACAAATACATCGTTACGCATGACATATTAATTTTAAGAGAATAATGTGCAGACAAGATTCCAAAGTAATTCCGTTTTCAATTCAGATTTCATAAAAATGTCAATTTCCTGCTTTTATAAGTAATTTCTCTGAACTGGCCGATTAAACTTCAAGAAATTTTGACGAAGCATTGTATTCAAGTATTGTACCTGCATAATTTTAAAATCGATAATATAGCTTCTTTATATCAGAGGTTTAACCCCAGTTCTCTTTGTCTTACTGACATAATTGTCTAATTAACTATGTATGTGTCATTTCTTTGTATCGCGTATTTGTAAACAACCATATATATTATAAGCAACCATTATTACGTATAAAAAAGGTAAAAAGAATTATTAAACTAAATAAATTTAATACCAGTATAATACAGTAAGATATAACACAGTCATGTAAAGAAAAATATGTCTTGACAGCGAAACGGCCACGGTGAATGGCGACGGCAAAAAGTTCTGGACCCGGCTTGTGACGGGTGCTTTAAGTAGTGCGGCTCGAAATGTAAACCCAGACCGACAGAGTTGCAGAAGTGAAAGATGTGGCCAGTTTGTCACGTGTGCAGGAGGTGACATCTGATTGGCTGAGTAGATTTTAAATGTAAATACTGAGGAATATTACAAAATAAGCAGAAATATAAATTAATACATAAATAAAAGTCATGAAATATGATGCAGGTAATAGCCGTTAAGTATATACCAAGTTTTTGTGTTCAAAATGTTGTAGAAAGTCGTGTAGCTCATGAAAGATTAGGAGTTAAGTACATCACGTGACTTGGTCACCCACAAAGTGGGGACGATGAGAAGTGCTGCATAAAAATAAGATGCAGCCCACCAAAGTAGTAAACATTAATAAAACAGGTAGTAAGTGCAGTAAATAAATTTAAATAAAAATACATATGTGTATTGTGCAAAGTTCATAGCTGGAGTTCGCTAAAGCACAGAATCGGAGAGAAGGTCACGTCAGTAGTCACACACCTAAGTACTGACTCTAAGAGATGCTGCTAGAATTTGAAAATCGTGGCAGTCCATAATATTGCAGAAAAGCAGTTAAGACCACTTGGGATTTCAAAAAGTTTCAATTCAAAATTTTTCTGTGCTTCCACGTCGCTCAGTGGCGCGCAACACAGGGAAGAAAGGCGAACCTCCCTTCCCGAGTTTTACCAATGTTTTTTGCCAGACGAATCTGACCATCGGTAATCATCCTTCCGCAGGTTCACCTTGTTACGACTTTTACTTCCTCTAAATGATCAAGTTTGGTCATCTTTACGGCACGCCGACGCGGACTGGAAAGACTGACTGGAAAGCCGCTTCGAGAGCCAGTCCGAAGACCATCAATTAATCACAAGCATAATCAGTATTAAGTGGAAATTCTGATTGTCCGTGAGAAAGAAGTTGTGTATGGTCTGAGATGTCGATCTTCATTTAATTTCTTGTAATGAGAGATGTTGAAATATTGCATGATCTCACAGTCGTATGCATTATTGAAAAAATTATCGTTTGATTTATTCTGAAATACATCAATAGGATCGATGTGCAGGTCCTTGTGAAGTAATGTATTACGCACAAAGTAGTGCGTGTTGGTCATTATTTGAAGAAAGTGATTTTGCACTGTTTGTAGTTTAGTATCCATTTAAGTAGCAGTAGCTCAAGCTGGCGAGGCGTATGTTATAATTGGACGAACAGTTGAAATCTAGATCAGTTTGTTTTTTGGATATATGCAGTTTTGAATATTTTCTGATGATCGGATATCAGCCTCTCATCGGATATAGGCATGCTTTGGTTTTTGCGTGCTGAATGTGATGTTTCCAGGTAAAGCTGCTATTAAGGATGATTCCTAAATATCGAGCTTTTTTAACAATCGGAACAGTTTCATTGAAGAGGTATAGATTATTTTTAATAGCGATGTTACGTTTCTTGCGTCTGATGAGAAGAATTTGTGATTTTTACGCATTAACACACACTCTCCATTGTTTGCAGCATTCGTTGATAGCTGGGGTATGATCTTGGCGTTTCTTGATAGCAAAATTAATGTTAGTGGATTTAACCGCCAAAGCGGTATCGTCAGCATAACATGCTTGCATAGAGTTGTTACTGTGCAGGCAAGCCTCCACATTATGCAGTGTGAGATTTTAACTTCAACCGAAGGCGACAACTGGTTTCTCCTACTTCTGCTGCTGGCTTTCGTAGAGGTAGAGGCTTGTTGGGCTGTCCTTATCTGGCCGAGATATTCAACTTTTTTTTTTTTTTTTTGTTCATGACATCGCCATTTCTGAGTTCCATGCTTTACGCAAATACTTGAGGATACATTTTTTTTCCATAGCGAAATATCATGAAGAAGATTCGATATATTTTCTGTATTCTAGAACTAGACATCGTTCCGGAGAACTATTTTGATAATTGTTTCGTTCCACTTATTCGTGTCGGTAGACACATATGTGCACGTGTTTTTACGTTGAATTTCACAAACCAGAGCAGTAACTCCTTTAATATCGTGCAATTTCAAGGACTCTGAACATCTGCAATCTAAATCATGAACATATCTTTGTGAAGAGACTTGATTCGCGTTCATGTAAAAAAATGGTCATATTTCGTTCTAGTGTTTCAAGTCATAAATGATGCATCATTCTTCTGATTCTGAGATGATAATATACCTGGCATACTCTTCGCGTCACTCGTGCTGTTCTGATTCTGAGATGTAATGTGTCTGGCATGTGATTTTATTTTTTCAATAATTATTTCAGTAACCAAGATAATTAATAAATCCAATTTCATTCGGTAGTATCTGTTGTTGTCTTTGGGGTAAGTTATTTTATTTTGCATTTTCTCTAGATCACACATTTTGTCATCACGGTTCTCTGAAGTATTTATGGGTTATTGCGGCGCTATGTTTTCCACTATTTAAGAAATTCATTTTGATTCATATTCCTTAATCACTTAATCCAAATCTAATTTATCACCGTATAACATATTTTATAACAGTTACAACTTAGAATGTTGGGAGACATAAAAAGAAGATAGAGAATGGGGCTAGTTACTGAACCCTAAGGCAGGCCATTTTGCGTAGTTCTTTCTGTGGAGAGTGCATCACCAACAGATACTCTGAAAGTCGTGTTAGAAATAAATGAGTGAATATTAATAATGAGATAGTTATGAGTTAATGAGATAGTTAGTGAGTTAGAAATAATGAGTGAAAATTAATCGCCAGCTTGGCGTGATCTCTCCAATTTGGCGAGATAGCCATTTATCTCAATGTTAAAGAGACTTGCTCTGTAACCTTATTTTTACAGTGGAACTTCGCTTTCTTAAGTACTTTCATGTTACATTATACAAGGGATACTGCAGTTTACATATAATCTCACTTAAATTATTTACGCATATGTGAGAAATAATCAACGAATAGCCAGTAAGGTGTGACATCATCTGCCGCCAGCCCAGCGCCCCGCAGAGCAGCGGAGACAACTGCCAGAGGCAGACAAGTACTAGACCTGCTGCGAACAAGACATGTTCCCCGTGAGCAGGGCTGAGGATCTAGGAGACGACTACGAGACTTGGTGGAAAACACACGGTTTTCTACGAGGCTCAAGTTCCGGGTTCAAGCTGAGGATGTGTTACTATTGCCAGCCATGAATGGGGGCAGACGTGCCCTGTCGAGGTTTATACGAGGACTGTTAGAGAATTTAGGATTTCAGTTAGACCATTGTGATTAATAGTCCTGTAGAGTGTGCGAAAATACAAAATTAATCGTTCTAGGGTAATGTGAGAAACTTATCGTGTGAAAGAACTACTCTTATACGAACTGTTAGTCGACTTAACCTAATTGTGGGGTTACCTTTATTTAAATCAATTTCATCAGTCACCACTTATATGTTCATTTTCAGCATTTTATTCCTCTCATTAATTTCATAATAAAGCACGTAGTTTCGTTATGTTTAACTCATGTGCTTCATATATGTGGGTAACCTTACATATATGCAAAATTCGTAACAGTATATTATACTATGTTACAAAATTTATTAAGTTTTTGGAATCATGAGAATGAGATTTGTAATTGTTAGTTTAACGCACAGTGCTTTGATTTCTCTTAAGATACTACGTTTGTCTAACTACTTTTTTTTTATTAGTTTGATTATCACCAGTTAATGAATTCATATCATGTTTTCAGCAGTGTAAATACTGTCATAGTCTTTTAAGATATTTGATGCACTGCGCTTTAATGAGCTTTAATTTTAACAATTTTTTTGGTTCTTATTTTTTTTTCCAGTAGTTTTTAAAATATATCAAATCGACCTTGTGCATAAATTAACTTACTTTAGGAAAGATAACAGTAACCCACATAAAAATTCTTATTCATCAAATTGATAATAATAATAATAATAATAATAAAAATATTATGTAAAAACAGGAATCTGAATTTAAAGCGTAAATATTGTACATGTTTATAAATTCAGATCGAATATAATTACACTCACGTTTGTGAAAATTGCAACACCATGAAGGACTTACGCGAGTGAGCTGAAATTTTCAGGAAATGCAAAGTAGCGCATGATATGCAAATGATTAGAATTGCAAATCCGTAGCGCATGCGTATGCTGAGCAGCGCCCTCTGAACGGCTGATGGATCCGAATAAATAGACGGCTGTAGCGAGGCGTGTATGGTTATCGGTGGTTATCTGCTAGTGGTAAACGTTAACTCAATCTGTACTTATGCCTCGTCGACGAAAGAGAGCGAGATTTGAACAACTTACAGAGTTTGAACGAGGGAGAATCATCGGCCTTCGTGAAGCTGGATTGTCGTATCGTGCAGTAGCCTCTCGTGTGCAGCGTAACAGCAGCACAGTGATGCGCGTTTGGAAGCAGTGGACGGACGAGTGTCGGACAACTCGGAAATCCGGGAGTGGACCCCGAAATGTGACGTCAGCTCGCGATGATAGACACCTGGTCCGCATGGCGCGGACGGACCGTACAGCTTCCTCTAGACAATTGGCAGCACTGTGGTCAATAGCTACAGGTGTTTCATTGTGTGCTTCATCAATTCGTAGACGTCTGCTGCAGTGTGGACTGCGCGCACGGACTCCTTTATACAGGATCCCCCTAACGCACGACCATCGCCGCCTGCGGCTACAATGGGCCAATCAGCATAGAGACTGGCGTGCTGATTGGCAGCATGTCGTGTTTTCTGACGAATCCCGCTTTAATTTGTGGTACCATGATGGCCGCATTCGTGTCAGACGCTATGCCGGTGAACGCCACCTTCCGGAGTGCATTATCGAACGCCACAGTGGACGAACACCCGGAGTTATGGTCTGGGGCGCCATAGCATATCATAGACGATCTCAATTGCTACGAATTGTGGGCAATCTGAACAGCAACCGGTATATCCGTGAAGTTCTACAGCCCGAAGCTGTTCCCTTCCTTCAAAGCTTGCCAGGCGCTGTATTTCAACAGGACAATGCCCGCCCTCATACTGCTCGGATTGTTAAATCCTTCTTTGCAGCGCAGCAGGTACAGCTTCTTCCTTGGCCTGCGTGTTCCCCGGATATGTCGCCAATTGAACATGTGTGGGATGTCATTGGTCGGCGTCTTGCTCGTGATCCTCGTCCTGTTGCGTCTGCAGACGAACTTTGGGTACGCGTACAAACGATATGGAATGCTCTTCCTCAGTCAGACATTCAAACTTTGTTTGACTCCATGCCACGTCGTGTAGCAGCACTTATTGCGGCGCGTGGTGGCCACACAAAATACTGATTCTGATCTCTTGTTCTTGTTTGTTTGCTTTGAACATTTAATCATTTATTTGCACCACTACCACTCAACTGTGTATTAAATTGCATTCAATTATGACGATTCCTTCTTGGTGTTGCAATTTTCACAAACGTGAGTGTATTAAACCACTTCAGTCATTATTTTAAAATTGTTACAAACCGAGAACTTTGGTTTCTTTTTATCAAGTACTTTTCAAATTACACGGTTTTATTAATGTAGTATAAAGTGAAAAAATAACGTTTTAGCTAATCATATTATTTTGGGTCATAAGCGACTGAAATTAATATTGTTGGGCTGATAGCAATAGCGAATTTTAAATCAAAATTATCGAAATTTCAGGAAAACTGAGTTTTGGAGAGGGGGTATGAATGATCTTCTAGCAATGGTGAAGAGGTGCATGGGGTAAAACAGGTGGAGTCCAGTGCTCTAGAAGCATGTGTATACAACTATAAATTCATTTAATTTTTTTTAAAGTAACTTTTCAGTTTGATTAGGGCAGAGGTCGCGAGGGCTAGCTTTATCATTTTAGTTGACTCATTTTCTAGAAGTATTAAATTCATTAAACAATTTAACTTCAGAAATGAAGGATGAGTATTATTGTGATATATACTGTACTTTTGTGATCAGGTACGCATAATGTCATAACATTTTTCACTGGCCCTGTGAGTCACTTTTCTTATATCATTTGAAGTCATTATTATGTTTTTTGCCTATTTAATAATGGAAGATAATGAAAGATTTATTCTAACGATTTCGATGTTAGACTATATTTATCTGATATTGCTGTTGAGATAGTTATAGCATACTTGAATGGAATGCTGTAGTAATGTAATATATTTAAATGTAGCTTAGATAAGCGAATTTACTGATGCTTAATCTAATTACGAGGCAGTCAGAGGGGATGCATTCAGTGACTGTTGAAAAGTAGGAGGTGCGTTTTCTAGTTCCTTGTCCACCTATCCTGTCAATTTTGCATGCTCAATGTAAGTTTCCTTTTTGCTTTGTGGGAACTAACCCCACATTAGTAGCCTTCTTGTCATTCATTTTGTTTAGGAATGACTTTCGTCAGTGCAAGTGGGTGGTCTGGCATTGTTGAGAAGTACAGTGGCAGAAACCGATTCGGTAGCTCTTTGCATTAATGAGCACCTGTCAGAAGGCAAGCCGGTTCAAAAACTCAGAATTTTATTCTCTTAAAATTGAGTTCCGTGCTAGCAGTGAACTCTTTTAGGTGTGTTATTAGAGCGCTTGGTTTTTAAATGACTCGCAGGCAAAGAAACAACAGCAACAACGAAAAAAAAAAGTTGCATATTTGAAGATTGAAAAATGCAAATGGTTATTCTGTGAAAGCGATAGAATCTCGCAAATAAAATCTTTAATTGGTTACGTAATTTCTACCAGAGTATTATGAGTATCTAACTAACGATATAAGGTAGATTTGGCTTACATTAGGCGTTAGTAAGATATATCCAAAGAATTTTGAAAGGAACAATAGTAGAATAACATATATTAGTTAGAAATTTAATTTAATTTACAAAAAAAGTAAGATACATAAAGTAATGTGTTTAAATTTTAACATAACAAAGAAATAATAAACTAAATGAAATTTTAATGAGAACCTTGAAGTTGGTGATCTTGACAAAGTTTAATAATATTGGGTTCTAATTTTGACAGATATAATCGTAAGTCACCTTGTTGGCAAATGTTGAGGCGATTTCTTTGCTTAGTCAGCATTTAAGAAACCGCTCTAAAACGCTTTTCCACTAGGTATGACGTTGGAAATGCCATGATTAATATTCTTATTTCTATCCATAGTCTCTGAAATGTGTTAGTACTGCTAATTTTTATCCAAAATTCTTCTAAAGTACTATGTTCAAATGAATGTTTCGCTTCTACATTTGCCTGCAAATCTATTAATATTTCTTGAATGTGCGAAGGAGCATTAGTAGGATCAGCACTAAATGGATTAATAACCCAATCAGGAATATGAATATTTTCAACATCTTTAAACCGAAGTTTCATATCTACAATTAGGCTTTCCAAATGCTTATAATAAACTGCAATATTTTCGTCCTGTACAATTATATTACTTAAACAGGGAAATAAAGAAAAATCTTTTCTACCCATGTTATTTTTATAGAGACTTAATTTATTTATAAAACCAATAATTAAACTTTTCACTTTAATTATGGTCACATTGTTTCCTTGCAGTTTCAAAAGTAATTCATTTATTTTTGCATATATATCTGCCAAATAAGCTATGTCACTCTTTAAAACAGATATCTCCATTGGAAAATTATAATTTGTTGATTCTAAATAACTAATGACTGTATCAAATAGGTTGAACATTCTTCTGAGGCAACTTCCTTTAGATAGCCACCTGACCTCCGTGTGCAATAATAGGCGCTCATATTCTTCATCATTTTCATGGCAAAGTTGCCGAAATAATCTATCATTAAGTGGGTGTGCTTTTATTTTGTTAATTATTGATTTTACTAAATTCATTGTTTCATGTAATCTCCCGCCAATGGATTTGGCAACCAAGTGTTGCCTATGAATTATACAATGAATTGTAAAGATATTTGGATTTTCTTCCTTCAACATGGTTATAAAACCACGATGACGTCCTACCATCGAAGGGGCACCATCCGTTGCACAGGCCAATATATTTTTCAAAGGAATTTGTTTTTCATCAAAATACGTTTTAAAACATTCATATATTGATGTGCCTTTCGTATCAGTGACTAAATGTCTGCAGAATAACATTTCTTCGATGATTTTTGAATCCTTTATGTACCTAACATAAGCCATTAATATTGCATCACTATCCCGTACACTACTCTCATCCAACTGTATAGTGAACTCTCGTGTTTGGAGATCCGCAGTTAGTTGATTTTCAACATCATTGGCCATTTCATTAATCCTTCTTGATATGGTATCATTACTTAATGGAATCATTGACAAAATATTGGCTGGATCTGCTGAAGTCATGGTAAGAACTTCCTTTATAACCGGTAATAATAATTTCTCTCCAATATTATGAGGTTTCGCATTTTGAGCTATTATACGTGAAATCTTATATGACACCTCCAATCCCTTATTTATATTTGTGGTTGCTGTTTTGAATACATTGATTATTTTATTTCTTTTGGTAAACATCGTTTTTAAATTTTCGAAATATTCAATGTCTTTGTCCTGCTTGTCGGGATGTTTTCTTTTTAAACGTTCAATCATCCGGGATGGTTTCATTGCTTCATTAGAAAATACCTGATTGCAGAGCAAACACATTGGAAGTTGGCTATTTTGTGGCGAAGAAATAAAATCAAACTTTACATATTCAACAGAATATTGCCGGCATTTCTTTTTCTGGGACTTTTTCTGGGACATAAGTAATAATTAACTTACCTATGATATACGGAACAAAATGAAATACGTTTATTTTAAAAATAATGCAAATATCATATATGGCGAGAGCACAACAGATCACATTAAAATTCAAATTTAATAATACTCATTACTGACTGCTCGACTAAAGGATTGAAATCGTTGCACACGCAAAGCGAATCTAAGACATGCGCACTAGGGATTGCAATACCGGACTGTACGATGTAACTTTGTATTCACATTCCAATTAATTTTGCCCGTTAGGGAGACATATAAAACATTGAATATACATTGTAGCAATTAAGTACCAAAGGATAACAATATTGTTTTACAAAATGTTTTATTCGCTTCTTTCACAACGCAATATAAAGATGCAGCGGCCCATCACTAAAAGCGGGTATTCAAAATGATTTCGCCCACGCAAAATGACTATCGCCCCCCAAAAGCGTATAGTTAAATAATCGCCGACTGTAAGTTTTCGATCGTCACCCAGGGGGCGATATCGCCCAGGTTGAGAATCACTCATCTAGACTGAGCATTCATTGATGCAGACCACTGAGTCGTTTAGTGCAGAATTACGCCATTATCATTCAGGTAAAATTTTATTATTTGTTTCGAAGATAAACGCCGTTTTTTAATTCCTTGTACGAAGTAAAAAGGAAGTATTGTAATCTCGAAAAATTTCGGATACCATCTCTATCGAATGCAATTTAACGATGTTTTTGAGTGACATTCGTACGTAAGGACAAAATAAAGGACTCTTCCTCCCAAATAATTATAAAACTGATTTTAAATGATTTCTGAAGAGATTTTTTTCCTGAAATCTGTGCCTACGTATGTACGTACGTGTGTATGTATGTATTTCGCATAACTCAAAAACGAGTAGCCTCAGAACGTTGAAATTTTGTATATAGGGCTGCTATAACATGTAGATGTGCACCTCGCATTTTGGTTGCAATCGGCCGCACCAAATATATATAAGTATATGAATATATATATATATCCACTATATCCACTCTGTCAGTCGGCTCAGTGAACTCAGTTTCTTTAGTCTTATAAGTTTGTAAATTGTGCATTTTTTGCTTTAAAATGATTGAATTATGTTGTTCTTATCTTTCGGTTAAATTTTTATGCCCTTAGTTAACCTGCATGCAATAATTATGGAATTATCAACAATTTAAAAGTTTTTTAAGTACGGTTAAGCCTGATTTTTGGTTATGATAGCGGACAAATTTGTTTACATTTAAAGCTTAGCAGAATAGTGGATTTGTTGCCAACGTAGAGAAACTAAGCTTCGCAAACAGCAAAGTAACGTCTTCTTTTATTACTGTGAATTAAATTACGCTTGATTCATTTTGGGATTATCATTTAAGTTATTAGCTGGGTTTTGCGTATAAATTTTAATTTTAATTGTAAAAATTGTTTTTTTTTTAATTCTTTTAACTGTGCTTGGTGTTTTATGTTTTTCTACATCTTTCAATTTTTAATGAAAATATTTTGAATTTTTATGTATTTTTGCCTTACAAGTTAAAACTGAATTAATTAGTAGCGCACGCGCATTAGGTAAGCGGCGCTGAATCGTCTGTGAAAAACTGCTTCTTTTTTATTTGTTTAATTTCTTTTATACATCGTTTTAGATTTATTATAGTATTTGAAAAGCACTTGAGGTAATTTTTCAGATGCTATAATTTTTGCTCCCCCTGAGTTATAAAAGGAATGAGATGTAACGCTGTTAAGTGAACCTAGCGCAGAAGTGTAGTTATGGTAAATAAATATAGTGAACTTTAAAGAATGTATTTATTCTATTGTGGTTTATGCGCTATCGACGAAGTACATTTAATTCAAAATTCGATAACTGTTAATTCAATATGTTTAAATGAAATGCAGGAAAATTGCGTATAATTTAATGTTCCGTACATGGAAGTCATGTAGTGTACACATCAGATTTTTTATATATGGTGTCTCGAATGGAAAATATTTTTTCTATATGAAATTAATCAGTTGGAATCCTTTATGTTTTCGTCGAAACTCTTAAGTTACATTTTTATTAAAAGAATCTGCCTATTATCATATTTAATCACAATTGGTAAAGGCAAATAGTAAGTAATAATTAAACACAAATTGTTTAAACATTGGTAAAGGCAGATAGTAAGTAATAATTAAACACAAATTATTTAAACAACATGCGCCATAGTGTAAACCATAGGTTCCCAACGTGGGCGATAACGCCCCCTTGTGGGCGTTTCAGGCTTTCAGGGGGGCGGTAAAAAACCCAGAGAAAATTAGGGGGCGTTGATATGGCACAGAGGGGCGTTGGAAGATTAGCCAAATATAGTCTAAAAAAGACTTTAAAATCACGCTGATAATTCATTTCTATCACGTGTGCGAAAATTCACATATTTCGATATGAGACTTCACTGTTCAGAGAAAGACATACCTCTCTAGTATGTACGATTCTGGGGCTGCATGTGCTAAAACTAGCAACCTGTCTTGCCAATTTGGCGAGATGCACTCCAAAAAGTCGCAGAAAACTGTTGACTTTTGTTGAAAGGGTCACCATTTTAGTGAAAGGAGCAGTAGAACCGGAGTTCATAATATCAGAAGGAAAAGCCTTCAGTGCAAAAATATATCTTTATTGTCTTTATGTACATATTTATGTTACGTCCAAAGCCCGAAGTTCGGCCAGTTCGCGTTTTGGCCAGGAGGTTTGGCCAAAGTCCGAAATACTTGCAATTAATATTGTATTTTATACTTTGGCCGGCCATTTTGCGAAGTGGCTGGTAATTCTTGGCCAAAGCCTGATGTGATAATGGTAGATTGAGTCTATGGAGCAGAAAAAGACTAAGGATCACCCTTAAAGGTAATTGACAAATTGAGTACTCAATTTGCCTCTGTATTCATACTCGATACGCAACGCATTTGCTTAAGATATAATTCGTCATTTTGAAGGGCACAAATCTAATCTTCACACTATCACATTGTTACAGCATATGTATTCACTGAATAGTTTCTACTCGTTGAGTTCAACGAGTAGAAACTATTCAGTGAACGCATTCGTTGAACTCACAGAGGTACTCATTTTTAAATACTTCATTTTTAACAGTGTGTAAAATCATCTGCCCTTGATTTCTTTTTTCCCAAATTGGCCGGTCAAAGCCAGAAATCAACAAAAAGATTGGACATTCGCCGGTAAGTTTACATTACCGGTAAGTTGGCCAAAATGCGAATCGGCCGATTTCGGGCTTTGGCCGTAACATTTACAAAAAATGTCACTGGGACTAAAAAATGCCACTTACAAGCGGCAACGATAGCGAGATCTCCAACTAAACTGTATTCTAAGAGAGTCTGTAAAAGTGCGTAGGCGACGTTGGACGGGGGAAAAAATTAGAGCGCCGAAATAAGCGGCGGCGGAGTAGACAAATCGTCGCCAGTGGTTTACCCGATCAAAATTGTAGGTAGTTAAAAATAGAACAGCCCCTCAGAATGCTACAGATTCAGGCTCACACTATCTATCGTTCATCGCAGCATGTACTGCGTACGATGAAAACGGCGTTGCCTTAATATTTTGCTACTTCAACTTATATTATTTAAACCGGCAGTATCCCTTGCAGCTCCCTTAACTTGGATCAAGTATAAGTAAAGAAAAACCCATGTCGGAAGCAAAAAAGAAGAGGCGGCAGTACAGTGCGGATTATATAAAATACGGATTTATCGAAAATCCCTCAAATCCATCATCTCCATTGTGCCTTATTTGTCAAAAAACATTTTCGAATGAAGCGATGAAACCTTCTAGGCTTCAAGATCATCTTAATAAAATGCATCCGGATAAGAAAGACAGAGATATGACCTATTTTCTAGAGATAAAAAAGAAGATTGAAAATCAGCCAACTATATCAAAATTATTTTCATCAGCTTCTAAACAAGACGATGACGGACTTCGAGCTTCGTACAATATCTCATTGTTGATTGCTAAAACAGGCAAGCCACATACTATTGGGGAAGATTTAATTTTACCAGCAGTTAAAGAAGTAATAACCACCGTGCTCCATAAACCAGCTACAGATATTATCCGAAAAATTCCTTTGAGCAATAATTCTGTGCAAAGACGAATTGATGAGATGGCTGAAAACATTGAAGAATCGTTGTGCAATTATCTGCAGACTTGTCAATTTTCAATTCAGCTGGATGAGTCCACTTTACCAACCAATGAAGCATTGTTATTGTCGTACGTGAGGTTTATCAAAGATGAAAAAATATGTCAAGAAATGTTGTTTGCTACCAATTTGGAAACAGATACAAAAGGAGAAACCATATTTGATACACTGCAAAAGTTTTTTGACGAAAAGGAAATTCCTTTTAATAATATTTTGTCGGTTGCTACGGATGGCGCACCGGCTATGACAGGGCGTCACAAAGGCTTCATAGCATGCTTAAAAAATAAAGTTCCGGACGTGCTTGCTGTGCATTGCGTAATTCATCGACAGCATTTGGTTGCGAAAAATTTGAGCGAACGTCTCCATACATCACTGCAATATGTTATAAGAGCAGTTAATAAAATCAGAAGTAACTCGTTGAATGACAGATTATTTAGTCAGCTTTGCATTGCAAATGATGAAGATTTCAACCGATTGCTGCTTCACACAGAGGTGCGCTGGCTTTCAAAAGGTACTTGTTTGACTCGATTTTACAATCTGTTTGAATCTGTGATAGAGTTCCTAGGAAACAAAGACACGGAATTGCGCGACAACCTCATCGCATCAAAAAACGATATTGCGTACTTAGCAGACCTCTATAAATTGTTTAATGATGTCAATCTCCAACTTCAAGGAGAAGACTTAAACTTGATTAAGACTAAAAATAGCATTGCTGCTTTCGTGTCTAAACTGCTATTATATAAAAGAAATATAGGCAGACGTGAATTCCATACCTTCCCATGTTTATCAGCAGTATCATTCAAGCACGACGACTTGCTTGTTTACTGTCAGCACTTGGAAAACCTCTACAATGACTTCAAGGAACGATTCGAGGACATTTTAAACATGGACATACCAGACTGGGTTTTGGATCCTTTTTCCAATGTCAACACAGCAGGACCATCTCAGTTAGAAGAAGAACTGATAGAACTGACGACAAATGAGGAATTAAAAATTAAATTCAAGAATGGCTACCAAGAATTTTGGCTGCAGAAGTCGATTTCGCAATTGTATCCAAGATTATGGTCGATTGTGCAACGATTTCTGCTAGCATTCCCATCTTCATATTTAGCAGAACGTGGATTTAGTGCTGTAGCAACATTGGTAACGAAAAAGAGAAATCGGCTCCATGTTACTGAACGCGGCGATTTACGATTGTTTTTAAGTAAAATCGAGCCTGATATTAACAAGCTTCTTAAAATGCATCAAATTCAGTCTCCTCATTAGTTAAGTTAGAAATTTTAATTCAGCCTTCTCATTAGTTAAGTTAGAAATTCGATGCCTTTAAATTTTAATAAAAATACTTTTTAATAATAATTAAGTATGCCTTTTGAGTGTTCTCTGAAACTGTCAATTTATTTATTTAGAAAGCAATAGTTTATTATGGATTATTTCGTATCATCAAAACCCCTGCCTGTCCTTATAACAGGTAAGCTAAAACTTTTATTTTTCTTTTTAAATAACGAAGAAATTCAGTAGCGTTTCAATTCCAACGACATTCTATCTATTAGTAATTTTTTTTATTTAATTCTTGTTTTCACCATGCATTATGTACGCTCTTATTTCTCTAGGGGGGCGGTATTGAAATATTCACTAGAAAAGGAGGCACCAGTTCGAAAAAGGTTGGGAACCTATGGTGTAAACAATAAACTTAAAAAGCAATTTAGTAAGAATTGTTCATTTAAAATTTGTAAATCTATTGCTGCATTGTTGAAATTCATTGTATGCAGTATTACGAGTGGTATGAATCAGAATATTGTGAATTTAAGAGTGTGAATAAAAAAAAGAGTATTCTGAAAAGCGAGCTTGCTTTTTTTTTTCTTTAAGTCACTGCATGGAGTAAACATATATTGAAATACCCAATGTGGACACGGCATGACTTCCTTGTACAGACAATTATACAGGGTGTTTATAAAGTCCCGTACCAATTTTGATGTTTAATAACTCAAAAAATAATAAAGATAGATTAAAAATAATAACATAAAGGGTTAAATAGACTCAAAAAGTTTCATGACCCTTCTCAAATGAACTTCCACGTGTGCCCCCTTCGTCGCAAGGAGAATATCAAGTCGATATTCAATTTCACGCCAGGTACCGTCAAGCATGTCGGCCTCCACAGAGGCTATTGCTGTTGTAATTCTGGCTTTTAGGTCATCAATGTTCGACACTCTTCTCCTGTAAACGTTGTGGTACCCCAATGAGGTGGTGCACCATCTTGTTGTAAAAAGACGTGTGGCTGAAGCTCTTCTAGTTGTGGAAATACGAAGTTTTCCAACATGTCTAAGTATACGACTGATGAGACCGTCTTTTCTGTAAAAACGGAAGGCCCAGTGACTCGGTCGTGCATTAGTCCACACCATACATTAACCTTTGGGGAATTCCTTTCGGCCTCACGGTATTCATGGGGGTTTTCAGATCCCCATATGCGCACATAACATTGCAATAGTTGCCAAAAACAAAAGAGAGAAAAATGCAGTTAATAAGCAGACGATATTTAGAAAAGTACAGATATTTTAGACTGGAAAATTAAATTATCTGAAATTAACCACACGCGCAGACGATATTTACAAAAGTATAGATATTCAAACCTGAAAAGGAAAATGTATAAGTTATTCCATCAATAAATGCCATAAGTTTATATTAAACTTCAAAATGGGTCCGGGACTTTAAAAATACCCTGTATAATCCACATTTTTTACTGCACTTCATTTAAACTTTATTTCCTCGAATTTCATTAAAGAAATATTTCTTATTCAATGAGTTCAGTTCTATTTCTCTGCAAGACAAAAATACCCAAAACCTCAAAACATCTTCTTTAAAAATTATGAAATGCAGAAAAACTAGATGCAGTTAAAGGCATCAGATGCAGTTAAAAGCAGTTAAAACAGTCCTTACTGTTAACATTAGTGTTTCTACGAAAAAACAAGCAATGCGGCAAACGGCCGGATCTGGGCACCCGGGCGGCTTACTAGGACTATTCGGGTATCGTCACGAATAGTTCTAGTACTGTACAACGCGAAAACTCTGTGGTACCCCAGAAGCGTAGTGTCAGGAGCTTAATAGAAACTTTTGTTGATGCTGTGTACCGAAATTCGAGCATTTTAAACTGATATTTAAACATTTTACACAATGCAATAATTGTATACTTTGTATACAATATTGTATTTCCAAATACATCAAGTTGGAAAAAAGTAATGAAAAGAAATTGCTACTTCTTTTGGATGGGCACTCCACGCATACAAAAGATATCGAAGCTATCGATCTAGCATGTGAATATGGCATTATTATGCTATCCTTTCCTGCACACACAACGCATCCTCTTCAACCTTTGGACAAATCTTTTTTCAAATCTCTCAAAGCCAATTATAATGAAGCATCATCTACTTGGTTAAGAACAAATCCCAGCAACATAATCAAAAAGAGTACTGTGTCAGAACTATTGGGGATTGCATACACAAAATCTGTTCGTATGGATATTGCTTTGAATGGCTTTAAAACTACCAGTGTTTGGCCATGCAACAGCCTTGAATTTCAGGATGAAGATTTTTGAACTCAATGGAAGAGTCAATGATTGAAGAGTCTTTGCGCACAAATGCAGATCAAGTTGTGAGTCTTCTCTTCTGAATTCTCTTCTGAATCCATTTTAAATCTATTTTACAATCCGTTTTGGGAGAAAGAGTCCTTTTTTACTGTCCACGCGTAGAGATGTCACGCAAAGAATGATTCTAATGGGTTCGAGGGCGGTCAAAATGGCTATTTTCGTTGAATTATTACACCCGAAATTTTTTTTGTGATTTTAATAACACTTTACTTCGTACAAGGATGTAAAAGACAATGTGAAGTTTATAATAATAACGAAATAATTTAATGAATGACTTTATAATAACTAACATCCATACTACAAATTGAAATTTTAAAGAATGTTCTACAGTTGCAATTTATTGTTTTCAAGAATTATCTGGATTTAAATTAAATGATACTTACTTTAACCATTCATGGATGTAAAAAAACGTACATACAGTGGCTCACATTTGTTTTCGGATACTTTATCAGGACTTAGTGTTCTGTGCATCATTTTTGGAAACATAAATACAGTCTGTAATCGGGTTCTTATCCTCAAGTTCCAAGTTCTGAACTGGAACAGTGAGCTGATGAAATGTGAGCTTTGTTCTGATGTACTGCTGGGGCTGGATAGTAACTGCACGTGAAGGGATTTGAAATCCTCTTTTATTGAATCACTATTAGTTACAAACTTCCCAACTCGGGAGAGACACAGAAAGTAAAAGACCGCACTTGGGTCGAACTTAACAATCAAATAATTTAAAACTAAACTTAAAATAGCACTTAAATTCACAGAGCAATTCGCGGAGATTGGCCTCTACCTAAAAGGGTGCGTAGCAAGATATACTAATACTAGCACACTTCAAATTGTTTTACAATGCAATCACGTAGTAAGGACTATGGCTTATAAATTTAAACTGCTAGGTGGTCAGACGAACGTTGAGCCGAGTGGCCGTGATCTGAGACTAAACCTCTCTCACGCTAAGAGGTTTCTACCTCTGGCTTAAATAGTACTTGGCCGTACTTCGAAATTAGCATAAGCTGAAACCGCGCGCTTCTTCTGACGGGAAGTTGAAGCAGAGAGGAGATAGACAGATTTAAATTAAAATAAAACTTGGTTAGTTTAACTAAAACCTTACAACTTGTATGTTTGAAATTTATTTGTATAGATCTTGTATTACGTATTAAAACATTTTTTTCCCTAATGTATTGTTTTCCCTCTGTTTCTAGCCTGCTGCAAAATAAATATCATCAAAATATTCCTTGGGATTAAATAAGTTACTCAAAAATGTTACTCAGTAACTCACATAATAAGTAGGATACTCTAAAGGTTTATTAAAATGTTTTGGTAAAAGATATTTCTTTCTCATTATATATTTTTGGTTCCAGTGTAAATACATGGGAAGAATTATCGTCTGCGCTTGGAAGTTGTTACCTTTAGCAGAATATATTAGCAGTTCTAGCATAGAAAGCATAGAAATAACGAAATAGCGAAGCAAGCATAGAAAATGCTAAAAATTAATGACAAGTTCTCTTATAAATTTAATTATTCATATTTTTAGAGATGGTGAAAGTATTCGAAATATCCGAAAAATTCCTGGTGTAAAGCTTTCATTTATCTTTGATGTTATAGAACAATGGAAATGGCGTTGAACTACTAAAGATAATTGAAATTTGGATCGCATTCTAAACTAACACCAAGGAATCGAAGATTTATTGTAGAAAAATTAAACGAGACCCAAAAATTAGTGCTGTAACATTTTCAGCGGATTTAGAAGAATGGTTTGGAATAAAAGTTAGTAATAAAGGTTTTAGAACTATCATTAGGGCGTATTGATATCGTGGACGATTAGCAAGAAGGACATTTTTGGTGGATAAAAGAACAAGGAAAATAATCCTCGCATTTGCAGAATCCGTGAAAAGGAAAGATTTATCATATTGCAAACAAATATATTTGCAAAGGTCACAATTTAATACATTTAGGTCGGATGGATGAGTTGTTGGGTTGCGAAAGCTGAATGAAAAATTGAATCCGAAAAACGTATTGTTAAGCACAAGGGTAGCGGCATAATGTTTCGCTGTTTTGGGGATAGAAATTTAGTATTTATAGAAAATAATATGAATCAGTATAAATATTAGATATTTTAACGAAAACCTGAAAACATCTGCAAGAAAACTTATAATGCAAAATACTTGCTATTTCTATCAGGATAACGATCCTAACCAAGTAGTCCAAAATGTTCACTTCTGATTATTATATAACTGCCCACAAGTTATCAAAACTTCTCCATATTCTTCAGACTTAAATTCTGTGGTCTATAGAGTTGGAGAAAGGTATATATAGTTGGAGAAAAGATGAGAGATCTGCAAAAAGCTTCTTCGAGAGATCTTCAAAAAGCAATTCTTGCAGAGGAATGGAACAAAATGGAACATTCTTTATTCGAAAAAATTTGTTGAGTCTATGCCAAAGCATATGAAAAGTGCAATATTAGCTAAAAGATACCCCAAAAAGTGTCCGGTTATGTTCAGATTTTAATTAAATATAAACTGTCTATTCAAAATATGTCAGTTCATTTTCAGAACTTTTAAATGTTTTTTTTAAACCAAAAATATTTTCAATACTTTTTTTCAAAACGAGTAGCTTTTGACAAGATGATCAATAGTGTATGTGGAAGGAAAATAAAGTTATTACGTTTTTATTTAGTAACTTTCTGAAAAAAAAATAAGTGTCCGAAAACAAATGTGAGTCACTGTACTTGGTTTCGATCTGTTAAATTCGGAACAACAGCATCCCTCAGATACTATTGTATACGTTTCTAAGAATTCTAAAACTAGAAGTCTTATAGAAAATGTTCTTGTGAAGCCGCTCGCAAAAATCTTCAGAACGCACTCATGCTTTTTTTAACAAGAATAACTATTGTATTTGAAGCGCGTTTTAAAGTCAAGTCTTTATTCTGTTTTTCAGGAAGGAAAAAACAGATGGAGGGTAGGTAAAATATAATTGACAATAAGGTATTCAAACTGTTTTCCTCCATTTTTTAAGGCATACGAAATTCTTAGATTCTAGATTCTTAGAAATCTAGAAATTCTAGATTTCTAAGAATCTAGAATAGATACGAAAGATCTAGATAGATACGAAATTCTTAGGCATACAAAATTTTATCTCAGAACAAAGCGTTTCATTAGCTTAATTAAAAATATTTCTCTTTACAATATAATAGTCAGCTGGATAAAAAAAAAAGTCGGAAAAAGTAAAAAACATGTTTTAAATTTCCAACTTTTTATTACATTTATCTTCCGATTTGTGACATTTTATGGTAATTCTAAGCTAATTCTATAGCTGAGGAAATTTCCTGTTTATTTGATATTTTTTTAACAGTTCATTTTCGGCGATTTATTTTTTACTGCTCTAAGATCCGTTTCAGATGTTACTGTTTCTGTTTGTGGTGAAACTCATTCCTGAATAAATAAGATGCTAACCTTCTCTTTTGCAAAGAGAGTTCACATGCCATGAGACCTTTCGTTCATCTAGCTTTAATTCATTTTTTAGTCGATTTACACATTTCTATCGCAAATACCACTTTATGTTTAGTATCTGAAAGGGATCTCTCGTATGTTTAATGCAAAATATTCCAAATGTTTTAATTAAATTCATCTATATCTGATTTGTAGTACTAATTTGTTGGATAATACCATCTCTGTGATAATTTTAAGTTTGAGCTTAGTAAGACTATAATCTGTATGTGAAGTTTGAGAAATTCTATCATCAAGGAGTGCCATGTTACAAGCTTTCTAGAATTTGATGAAATTCTAAAATCACTTTCTAGAAATGAGACACACGCACGGGGGATGATCTATATTTCGTTTTGTTTGGCCGATTGACAAAATCCACGTAATTCCATTTGCATTTCATGAGTCGAAAGCGCGATTTCGAATATGTATTAGATGTATGTTTCACACTGCTCTAATATATTGTTACGAATTTTTTATCTATGTAAATAATTTTAGTGAAATTATGTCTAAATTGTAGTATCTCTTGTATAGCGACATAAAAGGCCTCAGAAAGCGAAGCATCCCCGGAAAAATAGCGTTACAGGGGTAAATCCCTTTAAGATTGAGGTAAATGGCTATATTGCCAATTTGGCCTAGCTTGGGGACATTTTTGTGCGAATCCTGTGACTGACATGTAACTGACACCTTTATCAATAGTTTCAAAAACAGTCTTCGAGTTTAAAACAACCATATTCTTCTTAGAATCTGATGATGCGACTACGTTCTGTATAATATCTGAAAGCGATTCAGATTCAGGAACAATATTCTTACAGAATATCTTATTATGATTTAAACTATCACACAGCTCAGAAGGCTAAAATTTTATTTTACATCTAAAGCAGTTTTGTCAAACTCACATTGCACGCGGCCGACATTCGCGATCTGAAAAAAGCTAACAGACGGGGAGAGAATTGTTTTGTTTTATTAGCTAAACTGAAATTTTTTTTAAACTGAAATTTTTTTACGACACATTTATCAAAGTATGCATATAGAAATAACGCAACCAAAAATGCAAATTTATATTTATTTTTCTGCCTGAAATCTGAATTTCTGAAATTTCTGCCTGAAAGTTGGTATTTGCAAGATACAATGTACGTCCAGAAAGTAAGTTCCGTTTGGTAATAAAAGTAAATTGTGTACAGCTACAGAAAAGTTATTTATTGCACAAAATTCAACAACTCTTAAACTACTTTTCCACATAACTGCCGAAATATTGCAGGCATTTGTCATAGCGTGGCACAAGTTTTTGTATACCTTCTTCATAGAAATTTGCCGCCTGTGTCTTCAACCAGTTGGAAACAGTTTCTTTCAGCTCGTCGTCATTGTTAAAGTGTTGACCGCCAAGGAAAGACTTAAGATGTAAGAACAGATGAAAGTCGCTAGGAGCGAGGTCAGGGCTGTACGGAGGATGGTCAAACACGTCCCAGCCAAATCCCTGTAGGAGGTTTTTCGTCACATTTGCAGTGTGTGGTCGTGCGTTGTCGTGAAGAAAAACAACACCTTTTGACAGCAATCCTCGGCGCTTATTCTGAATTGCACGGCGCAATTTCCGAAGTGTCTCGCAATAAGCATCTGCTCTGATTGTTTGACCACGCGGTAAGAAATTAATGAGTAAGATGCCTTTCCAGTCCCAGAACACTGTGCACATCATTTTTCGAGGTGTCAAGATTTGCTTCGGCTTAACCTTTGCTGGGGATGAAGTGTGCCTCCATTCCATTGATTGCCGCTTACTTTCAGGGGTGTCGTAAGAAACCCAAGTTTCATCTCCTGTGACTATCTGTGTCAGAAATTCTTCACCGCTTTCAGCATAACGGGTCAAAAACTGAAGTGCACTACCCATCCGTTTTGTTTTGTGTTGCTCAGTAAGAATCTTTGGTACCCAACGTGAGCAAAGTTTACGAAATTTCAGTTTTTCGGTAACAATTTCATGCATTAGTGATCGTGAAATTTGGGGAAATTCCATAGCGAGAGCACTAATTGTAAACCTTCGGTTTTCATGGATCTTGTCATCAATCGCGTGAACCAGTTCTTCTGTAACCAAAGATGGACGCCCACTTCGTTCTTCATCGTGCGCATCACTACGTCCGTCATTGAACTTTCGGACCCATCTTCTCACCATTGAATCACTCATCGCTTTTGGTCCGTAAACATCGCAAATTTGCCGATAAATTTCACTAGGTTTCACTTTCCTCGCATTCAGAAAACGAATCACAGATCTGATTTCACAAGCGGCGGGATTTTCAATCAACACCGACATTGTAAACAAGCACAACAAAGCGTACGTGACTGACAGCGATCTCCAAATGGCGCGCGTTTCTTCTCCTTGATACAGAGCGTCTACTGCGCATGTGCGGAACTGCGATCGCAGAGCTGCAGCGGAGATAAATTGAAACGGAACTTACTTTCTGGACGTGCCTCGTATTTCTGTTGGTCACGATTTGTAATTCAAACGCATTGACAGACAAATTTAGAAATTTTCTGATTAATATTTATTCAAATAATTGTAATATATTGAAATAAACACTAAATAACTTACTTTTAATTTAAACTGAAAAGAAATATTTCCAAGATGAACAGGCGAGAATAAATAATGAATCCTAATCTATATCTTGTCTTTATTAGATTTTTATGTAACGCATACAGAAAATATATAATATATGTATGAAAATAGTTATAAACTTGCTTGTGTTTTACTAAACCTTTCAGAAACAACATCTGATGGCGTTTCGATTTTCATAAAGTTTGTAATATCGAAGGAAAATTCTTAGAATGTATCTTCATCACGAATTGTAAATACTCACCGGCAATCTGGTTCTTTTCGTAGAATATACAACCACGAAAAAAAAGAACTATTCACATGGAAATGTACTCCCAAAGAAAGCGATTATTCTTACTGCAAAAATTCGTAAATGAGAATATTTTTCTTTTGGCAAGTATTAATAAAACTAATAAAATCTTCAGTTCTTTGAATAAGATTTATATCACAGTGTAAATAATTAGCTCCATTTCTAGATTTTCCGGAGAGTTACTCGCCTTCGTTTTTTGTAATGAAAATAATATAGAATTGGATTCCAAACCATTAACATCCTAAACTTTGTCTTCAAATTCCTGTCAGCGAAGCAGCGCCCCGAGCGATAAAGGCTATGAACACAATAGTTGGGTCGGGTTTAGAATCCCGGTGGACGGGCTGGCTGCATCAGCGTTTTCGTGATTTCGCTTGTGTGACGTGTATAGGAGCTAATTTCCCTTTGAACGTCCTCCACAAAGCTATGCTTCCTCGAAGTTATGCAGATAGGCCGCGAATGCTCTGGCATAGTCAAATAAACCAAACGAATTAAATTCTTGTCAATCCTAATTAATTTACGAAAAATGTACTCGCTGGCCGCATCGGAGACAGCATGCTGCCCAGGGGGGCAACAGTTTTACACTCCTGCTCTTACGGATTCAGCTGGTGTTGCCAGATTAAAAAAACAAAAAATATGCTTCATGAAGCATTTTACGCCTTCTATTAGCCTTTTTATTACGCCTACATTTACGCCTCCTTCTACTATGATTTTTTATAGAAAATTTCTTGCATGCCTTTCGTACTGCCTGGGAAATCCTTTTCAATCTGTGTAGCATTAATTATCATTGTGTGACTTAACTTTTAAAGAAAAAGTCATGATTATGCATGTTAAAAGATCACTATCTTAAGTCTGTGGGCGAAATCTGAGAAAATTAACTTACGTAAACTATACAAAAGTGGACTTTTCTCTGTTTGAAGCAAAAATTGCTGTATAATTAACATCAGATGTCTTGTTTAACTATCTGAAGAACTGTCGTATTTCTAATATGGAACTTAACGTCCTTGATCGTAAGCTGAAGGCAACTGAGAATCGCTGAGCCATTTCTCATAAAAAAAATATTTGAAGGGGAGGAAGAGATAACTGAAAGCAGCTTTTCAGCTGATACTTTGCGTATAGTTATTAAATTACCTTTATTATTTTTTCCGCTTTTGTGTGGCTAAATACTAAAGTACCTATTAATTATTTTTCTTCCTTGTATTTAGTCATCTGTTATCTTAATGGTCAGCGTTTATGAGATTAATTGGCGTCAAAATGACATCGATTAATGCAGTTAACTGGCCTGGAATAGCCGTCAACCGGAGTTAATTCCATATTAACTGCACAAGAAATTAAACTCATTAATCAATGTGACTTTTGGCGTAAAAGACCTAATCATCATTCCTCAACATGTCTCCCAATTCTCTTTGCGCTGTTTTCAGCATGCTCGTACATATGATTATAGCTTTTGTTGTCTGTTTATCGTAGGGTCATCGGAGAGAGAAGCAACCTTTTCTTGTTTTTTGCTGCTGCCTCCACTGACCTAGTTTCTCCGGACTCATATCTGGATACTTACGACGAATAGAGTTTGGGGTTCCAGAGTATCGTGACGCGATGTAATTTACTTGTCTGTTAACATTTTGACAACAGCCGCGCAGTATGCTTAAAGTATAATTGAACTGAATGTTTCTTTTTCTCTTTCTATTTGTTCCATTACACTTAAGAGGAATAGATGGTAGGTGGGGACTGCTCTAGAGCCGCTGAAAGAGCTTTTCCTGAATTTTACAATTCTTTTTAGCCCAGAAGAGCTATTAGTCTTAAAACGGCATTTTGGTCGATTCACTTTAAATGTCTGAATCCTTTTCAAATTGTTGCTACCAAATATATCGCCTTGTATTATAATTAAAGAAATTAAACAATGAAGAATCTGCATGAATATATGCATATTTCTTGCACTATGAAAAAAAAAGTTACTTAGAGCCATCAAGTTTTGAACAATGTAGTCCTTTACCCGAATATGGGCACCTGGAAGCCCGAATTTGGGAATTTGTTTTATTGCCTGTTTCATATTTTGTGAAACTTTAACGAATTTTTGATTATAAAACTCAGCAGTTTGAAAGCGAACAATGGCAACTCTGTACGGAATAAAACATTTTTATCTCCAACGCGTGAGACTGTGTGATGAAATTCTACAGATATGCTATTGTTACGGTTTTCTCTTCTTCGTACGTGCGTTCGTGAATTTGGAGTGAATAAAGACGACGCTACTTGATGGAGTATCGAAACACACTTTATTGGCCAGTATTTTTCACGACAGCTAAAAAATCACGCTTGCATTCGTCGAAGAAATACTACAAACACGCTGAGACAATCAGCGACTCAGCTTTCAAGTTATCAGGCTATAACGGTGAAGACAGCTTTACGGCAAAGCACCAGAGTACAGTTGTCGACTGGAACCACCAGAGTACCTCAGTACAGCTTGTTCAGTCATTCTGGGAACTTTCCGTACTCTCGAGAGTCTCCACGCTACAACTCGCGATGCACTCGACGATACACTGGAGTACAGCTCCCGACTCGGTTCGGTCGTTCTCGGAGCTCAACACACTCTAAGTTGAAACACGACGATGCACTAATTCGGGATGACCAAAGAAACTCTCTCGATGCACTCGACGACCAGCTCGGCACTAGACTACGAGACACTCGCGTACTGACTATCAACTCGGTAGACTTCGCACTGACTCTTTCTCCGCGTACCAGTAGGGTTTATACCGCTTTTAGTTGTGTTCAAGAACATTCTGGGCTAAACTAATAAGAATTCGCTCTAAAAGGTTCTCCATCCGTCTATGGCATATCGCCAATTTTGTCGCCAGATGGGCGATTTCTCGCCAAATGTGGCAACCCTGCCGTGCATTGCCATTTTCTGGCAACTCTACGCCTGCTTTGCGGGGAAGCTAACTTACCCCGCCTGGGCATTTCGTAACACTATTTTAAATGTTTCAGCACAATGTGGCGTTAGCCCAAATGCTCTGTGTCTGTAAATGGGGGGCACACTCGTTTGGACGTAATATAAAATCTGAAAGCTTTCAGATTTTTTTTAATTTTATTATAGTTTGTGAGCTTATTTTAAGAAAAAAAGATTTACTTTTAAAAGATTAAAAAAAAAGATTTAAAAAAAATTATCCTCGAAAATACCTTTGCTGTGCTGATTAAGCTCCAGTTTGTCATTAACCAGTTTTTATGGAGGATGTAACCATAACTAACAAAGAAACATAATCAGATAAACCAAAGTACTAAATTTCTTGCCATAATATTCCTAATTAATTTATGGAAAATGTTTTCGCGGGCCGCATAAATTTGCTTCGTGGACCGCATACGGATCGCGGGGCACCAGTTTGACAACCCTGCTCTTACTCATTCAGTTGGTGTTGCCAGATCCAGAAACAAAAACATGCATCTTGAAGCATTTACCCTCTCAATTGGCGATTAAGATAGATTTTTGGAAAAAATTTCTTGGGTGCTTTTCATTCTGATTGGAAAATCTCTTGCATTCTGCATAGGATTAAGAATCGTTATGTGATTTAAATTTTAAAGACAGTGTTAGAGATGCTGAAAGGTTTTAGCTAAATTTTACATTTTTTTAAGACTTATTGTGAGCTTATTTTAAAAAGGAATCTGTATCCTCTGAAATGCTTTTACTGTGTTTTTTAAGTTCCAATTTGTTATTAACCAGTTTTTATGTGGGATGTAACCATAAATTAAAAAATCTGATGTGTACATCCCATGACTTTCTTGTCGAATTTCATTAAAGATATATTTCTCATTCAATTAATTCAGTTCTCACTTCGCGACATGGTAAAAATACATAAAAAATTTTTAAATAAATTTCCTGTGACCTTTGCAGTAATTTATATTAATTTACACATATACAGAAATTAAATAATTCACATAAATTATACAATAATTTACACATTAAATACATTTACTATGAATATAAAATACTAAAGTAAGGTTATATTATTACTTTTATAGCGAAGAATTACGATAAAGCACCGATTTAAAACATCGCGCCAACATTTAATAAGATATTACTTGAATTGAAACACATTAAATGAAGTACAAATATTTTAAATTTTCTCCGACCCTTGCAACAATTTATAAATAAACCTCTAATCTCGAAAGCCAGGTTGGCCAAAATAAGGTGTCAAAGGAGAATTACGAGATTTTGATACCAATAATTGTGGTATTTACCAATAAAGACATTCGTGGGTAAAATTGAAGCCATTGGTAAATATCGAGTATATCCAAATACATTACGCCAAATGGCCAAGGGTTAAAACCGCTAAATGTTGATATTTCGACTCTATTCGGATCCCGGCGAAGAGTTTGACTGCATGAGTTCTTTTGCAGTCTGCCTCACTTGCAACGTAAATATGAGTTATTTTCCCTGAGAAAGTCTTCCTTGAAGCCTTTATATTCTTGACTTTATTCAAGTAAATGAAATCAAACTGTCCAAACTATCAGGAAGTTTAAAACAGCGTTTTAGTAATTAGTTTTCCTCTTGACGATAAATCGAACGATTTTATTATGAAGACAGAATTAAACCGTTTTCCACTGTCATTTTGGATTTAAGCCCAATATGTATACGATGACTGAAACAGGAGATAAAAATTCAGCGATTTCGACAATTGGAAAAAATATTTCTTGTTATAAAATTAGTGAAATATAAACACAAAAAAAGAATGCTATACTCTGATAATAAGATGCTTCTTGGTCCATTAAGTGTGATATCTCGTTTTGACAATGAAACGTAGTCTTCACATTAATAGTTGTATGTTTAGGAAAATATTCCTGTTAATAATAGTAAAAATTCAAATTCCATTTTCCTGTATCACGAGGCCAGAGATATTTAGTTAAGTGGGTTGTCGTCTTGAAAAAGCTAACCGCATTTAACGCATCCTAGAAATGCAACAGGAGTCTGATAAAGATGGGATGGAAATGGTAATGGCAAGACAAATTTCTGGAGACACGAAAGTTTATGTGTTATCGATAATAAATTATTTATAAGCAAGAAAAAGGAGCAGAATGTAGCAAGCGTCTTCTTTCTTTGCACGTGACATTGGATTTGTTAGTCCTTTTGTAAACGGATGTCATATTTTACGACGATTAGTATTAACGGTGAAGGAGAATTACCTTTCGGCGTCGATAAGTCTGGCATATTAACATACCATATGAATAATTTTGTTGTTAATATTATTTGCATGATTTTTGTTACCTATTTAAACTTAGTTGTAAGCTGTTCGACGATAATATGTAATTTTAACGAGCTTTCTTCATTACGCTTGCACTGTTCTTTGTGTACCAAAGTTAAATTTGTCATTCTAGCTGAATAAGGAAATTTGGTTGTGAAACCAATATATATATATATATAAACGTTTGTTTGTTATTTGGTGCCGGTGTGGCGCATTTCACCTGTATTCTTGAAGGCACGGAATTTAAATATTTTCGTACTGTTTAGAGATAGCTGTTTGTTGTTACTGTAATGCATTTTTAGCTATCATAATTCTGAAATATAACTTCTGCGCGCTCCTTTCTTTCTTTTACTAAGGTCTGTTTTCCATTTTCATGTTCTGTTTTCATTTTTTTCCTGTAGTTTACAACAGCAAGGATCCATAAATTTCCCTTCTTGGTGAGACTGCATTTCGGTATAGCATGTTTCTTCCGAAATAAACCTTTCGTCGTATTTTACTCTTCTCGCGGAAATTTCAGGTGTATATCATACTGATGCGTCACTATAAATCTTATAAACTGCCGAAAATAAAATTGCTAGAATAATAGAATTCAGTACCAATATTGCGATTTAATTTTACAAAAAAAAATTGCCATTTAATTTTGGCCTTAGATTAGAATTGTGACTCTTCTTAAAAAAATTAAGAAATACCGGAGATCGAGTACTGCGAGCTCTAGCTGAATTTAAACATTGGCACATAAATCAAAATCTCACGTTTGTGTATCTGCTAAACTAGAGATTAATGCGAGATGGAAAGCAATGCAAAATCAGTCTTATATAATTGTAATTATTGTACGGATATTAAATGAAAAAGAAATGCTTAAAAATTTCTAAGACCAAAAATTAAAAAAAAAAAAAAAAAACCTATGTCCTGTATTAAATAGAATTTAATTACAAAAAATAATAAAGATAACATGTTTTTCGATTTTTTTCTAATAAAAAGCTTTTGTTATACAGTTTTTTTTATAAGACTCTTTCAGGTAATGGTAAACACTGTAAAAGTTGCAATGTAATCAAATTCAAACTCATTTTATTCATCTAAATGTTTTTGAATAGGTACGATTACAGTGCTAAGTGAATTGTGCCGCAAAATCATTGTAATGAAAAAGGCTTAGCATTCGTAGAGTGTTGATCCATATTGAAAAGCAAACTTGGCAGCCTCCGTAGGTTAAATATTCATCTTTATTTCAATTCACATTTGCAACCCCATTTCACTTGTCACTCTTAATCGTGCCTATTCAAGAACAATTACATTTTCGTTACTGTTTCCATAGAAAGAGAGTAGCAAAGCAGCGTCTTAGCGAGAACAGAAGTAGAACCAAAATTGCGCAGTTTTCCAGTATGGCAGCTTGTAAAGAGAAAGTTTCGTTTTAAGTTCAGTTTGATATGGATTGATCCAGAAATGACGTTTTCAAGAAAAAGTTATTACTATTTGTAGAACAGAGAAAGGGGAGTACTCGAATTAAAAACGACGAATGTCGAGGCTATTGCTAATTTTAAATTGTAATTTTGATTTAAATATTTTTTATCTTACAATTTCTCCTCCTTTAAAGACAAAAAAAGCTATAGTAAAGCCTTTTTAAGAGATAAAACGCTATTGCAGTAATTTGAAAAATACAAATCATAAAATTTTGTCCAAAATATTGTTTAAATAAGTGAAAAATACGAACGTTAATGATAATTTAGAGTCGTATGAAAATGTTCAAAAGTTTTTTAGGTTTTAGGATCCCTATAAATAACATTTTTTCAGGAAACGCTTTATAAAACATTGCATGCAGTATCACAATTATAAAAAATTCATACACCTATTACTCATTTTGAATAATCCCAACAAATTACTAAATTTCATAACATAACTATTTTTAAGATGCAATAACTCGGCGAACAAATATTAATTTAGAAGTCAAATAACAATCTCGTTCATTAGCGCTTTTGCAGCTTAGGATGATGATTCGGTAAAACCATCGAAGATAGTCCTGTGAAAATTTGAAAATATAACGCTGATTTTTGTTGTTTGACTTCTAAATTAATAACTATTTTTATTTTTATAACTTATATTTCGGCATTATGAATTTTATAATCGTAGTACTGAAATTATGATTTAAGCTGTTATTATATTTTGCATTTTCTTAAGAAAAGTAAAATAATTATTTTACGTAAAACTGGGAGTCTCCACAACTTTTTCTAAATGCTGGCATATCCATGCTATGAGCAAATCCACTTGAACTAATAACTGGTGTGTTTGTTCTGCCCCAGTGGTCAAGGGTGGCTATGGCAGTAACTTTTAAAATGCCTCCATTCCCTGTTTCAAGGCAACTGGCCTTTTTAAACTGCAATTCCATTATATATCTAATTATTATAAAAAATCTGGATGTGTACACGTCATGACTTCCTTGTACGGATTATTAAATTATACGCATTCTATTAATTCAGATATCACTTCGCGAGAAGGCAAAGTACATAAAAATTCGAAATATCTATACTAAAAATTACGAAGTAAGTTTTAAACACTTATCTCCTCGAATAAATTGGGAAGAATGGATTAAGCATGATTTAATTCGCAGTAATAAAAGAAGGCGTTATCTTCGTTGTTGCGAAGCTTACTTTCTCTAAATTGGCAACAAATCCGCTATTCTGCTAATGTAAACAAATATGGCCGCTATGGGCAAAATAATTAGGCTTAGCCGCACTTAAACAACTTTTAAATTGTTGATAATTCTGAAATTATAACATGCAGGTTAACTAAAAGCATAAGCACCTTAACCGGAAGATAAGAACAATATAATTCAATCATTGTTAAAGCAAAAAATGCACAATTTATAAACGTATAAGAATAAGGAAACCGAGCTCACTGAGCCGAGTAACAAAGTGGATATATATATATATATACATACTATTGGTGCGGCCGATTGCAACCAAAATAATAGATTCAGATCTACGACTTATAGCAGTCCTATATATACAAAATTTCAACGTTCTGACGCTACTCGTTTGTGAGTTATGCGAGATGCATACATAGAAGATATGTGCATGCATACATACAAGGTACGTGGCGTCAGGAAGAAATCTCTTCAGAATCCATTTACAATCAGTTTTATAATTGTTTTGGGGGAAAAGAGACCTTTATTCTGTCCTTACGTACGGATGTCATACAAAAACATCGTTAAATTGCATTCGATAAAGATCAAAATGGATATTTTCGTTGAAATATGATACCCGAAATTTTTCGCGGTTACAATACTTTCTTTTTACTTCGCACATGGAAGTAGAAGGAAAGAAAAATAGGTTGCTATAAATTAAGAAGTTCGCTAAGTGAATTCGCGTTGGTGAAAACTGAAAAAAATGTGCCAATTTAAGTTTTTAAATTTCTCCGTAAATTTCGCGCCAAATTTTACAAAATTTAATATTTAGGCATAATTTGAGTCGTAGAATCGAAATATGGAAAAATGTTGGTATGTGATTTCAGAAAAAGTCCGATTTTGTGTCAAAATACCGATGTTAGAACAATGCTATAGATAAATTTAATATATATCCCAAGTCCTGCTTTCGAGATATGAAAAACGCAATTTGAATTTCGTCAATCGGGCCAAGTAGAATGGGTGATATAGAAATATCCCCCTTTCCTTCCCCCCCCGTGCTGTGTACTTATATGAGTACACGTACGTACAGACACCACGAAAATTCTTTTCTGAATCCATTTTATAATTCGTTTGGGAAAAAATTCTTTTATTTTGTCCTTACGTACAGATATTACGCGTAAGCATCGTTAAATTGAATTGGAAAGCGGTCAAATAGATATTTTCTTTGAAATATGATACCTGGAATTTTTCGTAATTACAATACTTCCTTTACTTCGTACAAGGAAGTAAAAATAAAAACAATTCTATATAAAAGAATTGCATTTTTTTTAATAACGTGGGAGCTTTTAAAGTTTATATTTTTTCTATTATTTAAACAATTATTTTCGGCAAATTTTTATTATTTTTGTTTTTCAAGATTTGTATTTTTCAAATTATTTTTGTTTATTTTCTGGTTCTTTAGCGATTTATCTCTTAAAAAGCATTTTCTGTCGTCAACCTTTTCCTTTTTGAAGGGAAAGTGTATGTAAGATGAACTATATATCAATCGAAATTATAGTTTAAATTAGCACTAGCCCTTAATTCCTTTTTCTGATTTGCATACTTCCCCTCGCTATTTTAAAACAGTGGTAGCTTTATATGGACAGCGTCATTTCTAGACATATGACTAGACATATGACATCAATCCATACATATGACTTAATAACGCTGTTGACACAGCTAATTGCGAACGTAAACCGAAATTTTCTCTTAAGCTGCCGAATTCGATAATTGCCCACATTTTGCTTCTGGTTCCGTTCTCGTTAAGATGTTTCTTGATACTTCTCTTCCTATCGCAAGAATGCCTAATATGTAACTGTTTTGAAACAGGCGCGATTCATGTGTCAAGTAGTGAATCGGGCCCGCAAATCTCAATTGAAACAAAGATGAATATTTAAGCTGCCTCGGCTGCAAAGTTTGCTTTTCAGTATGGATCAACGCCTTCAGTTTTGCTAAGCCTTTTTTGTTACATATATTAATTTAAATTGTAATAGATAGATAGATATTAATTAAATTGATATGAAATTATATATATATATATATATGTTAAAGTAGGAGACGATAACTTAGGTAAATAACTTTTATGTAAATATGCTTGTTAAACTTTCTCAGTTTTACAAAAGCATATGTGTATAACTATGTACTTCTTTTATATTAGTATACCATCACTAATTATGATCGAAAAAGAAATTTTTCAGAAAACTAAAAATTCTCATTCGTTTCTTTTTCAGGTAAGTTTTCATGGGATGTGATGACAGTCATATGGTAATGAGGTAACATTAAATGTTTATAAGTCTAATAATAATGTTTTTAGATGATTTTTGACATATTTCGTAAAAGGCTCACTTTTTCATTTACTGTTATAGTTTATTTGTTGATTGCGAAGTATATAATTGATGACTGATTTGAATTACTGCAAACTGAATAATAAATGTTTCCTTAATTTTTGTTTGAATTCATTATGCATAATTCGCAAAAAGCTTATGCTGTCTTTCATATTATTGCGAAATTCTTTTTTTTTTTTTTTCTAAGTAATACTTTTTATCTCAAATAACTGTACATTATTAGAAACAGAAGAACCTTATTCAAAACAGCTATAGAACTGACTGTCCTTCATCGAAAAGCAGAAAGCAGTCGAGCAAAAATTATATTTCTTGATGCGATTTAACTGTGTAGTTATTTTCGAAGTAAAAGATTACATTGAGAAGCATAAAATATATTTTTATTTCTTCTGTAGAAGATAACAGAGATTAGATATGGTTTCCCATTCTTTGCGTAATCTTTCGTGGTCATAAGAAATAGTTTCACCACTTTGTTACACATAATAATAAATTGCAAATATTGTTGTAAGTAGTGAAAATAATTATTTGTAAATGGTGTAAAAGTGTTCAGATTTCTTGAATTTAACTAAGTAATTGTAGATAAATAGCTTTTAACCTATAGGCGTCTTCTGCCTGTTCGACAAGTTAGGGACCAGATTACTGTTGAAAGTTGGATATCCTCAAAATACTTGCTAATCCGAGCTTTAATTAGCATTTTAATTGCCAAAAAATACACACTATTATACAGAGTGACTGCGATTAAAAAATGTAATGTTAGGTACAGGGAACCGAAATAAGTACAGTTTGTATAAAGGAATATCCCGTTGAGGTGATACAAAGAGCTATTCAACAGTAGATAAAAGCATTCTGCTGGCGTAAATCGTCATTCCTGGTGCAGATTTTAACAGTTATGCATCGCTACACGAAAGCGAAGCTCGCCGATGTGCATTCTGTCTATGAGTATACAGTAAACCCTTGTCGAACGCGATTTTGAGTATACTCGTTAGTAATTACGTTTAATTGCTCAACGCCAAAATTTCAATTATACGCGGTACGCTGTGGACATCGGCAGCATTACGATAGCCTTCTTTAATGACTGGTTTGAAAATTCATTCATTAAAGAAGTCAAATATTGCTGTTAACAGCAGAACTTGATCTTTAATTTTCTCTTAATTCTCGATAATGCTCCAGGTCACGGTACTGAAGCCCTCGCAACATTGCATCTAAATAAAGAGGTTTTATTCCCTCCATTGAACACAATTTCCTTATTTCAAGTGGTGCACTAGTGGATACACTAGTGGATAACGGAATCATAGAAACATTTAAACCCTTATTATGTCATGTGTGTTTGTTCACATCTCTGAAAATAAAGCAAAGCACGACACTCTAATGGCATTTGGAAACAATTCAACAGAAAACCCTACATAAAAATAATTAAACTCGCATGGAATAGGTGAATTCATCAACGTTCAACGTTGGCCGGAAGATACCAACAATTTTAAAGGATTTCCATCGACTGAAAATGAAGCCACGAAAATCGTACAAATTTCAAAATCAATAGGCGTTGGGAATCAAAGAATTAGTCGCAAAAGACGATCTTAAAATCATGAAAAACTGGATGGTCTTATAGTGACAACCGGTGATGAAAGCAGCGATAGTAAAGACGATAAAGAGCGCTGAAACGTACAAGAAGTTAAGGGAATCATTAAAAAAGGCGCTAGAACTCTGATTTGATAATAGGGATTGAACCAAATCAAGAGGACAAATTATGAGCGGTACTGAAAAAACTTTGCACTTCTTACCGCGAAACGAGTGAGTGATGCCCCTTAATTGCTCGAAACAGTGTACTTTCCATAGACAACAAGTTGCTCATTTACAAAACCGTGTTGCGTCCCATCTTATGTTATGCTTGCCCTGTGTGGGCTTACTCATGCAAAAGCTCCAGAAAAAGACTGCAAAGAGTGCAGAATCTTATACTCAGACAGATAACCAATGCTCCTTGATATATTCGTAACAGCAAGATACATGAGGAGCTTAAAGTCGAGGAAATATGTAAATTTTACTGCCGGCTTGCCCGCAAATTCTATGCAAATCTGCCCAATATTGAAAATCCAGTAATTTGTACTTATGACTATAATTTTAATGACAGAAATTGTAAAAGGCCCATGGCCATCTTAAATGTTAACGACTAGTGTACTTGTCAATTTTATCGTACTGTATGTTTTTGTATGTTTTGTATTTAGTATTTATCATGTTTCAGTCTTGCATATGTGTCTCTTGTATCGTTCCATAAGTCTGCACTTCCTTTTCTCTTTATTGTTTTTGTTTTGCTTGTATATGTCTTTTCCAGTTAATGAGTATCTTATAATTCGAAACAACCTATCAATTCTACAAGGGGTAGGGCTGTTTTGCCCAGGCACCCTGGTGCTACACCACTCATAAGCTATTAAGTGAGTGATGATGAGTTGTGTCAGATACTGTCTCAAGCAAAAATCACCAGCTATTTAAAAAAATAATTGTATCATGTACTACCTGCTTTTTAAGTTGTAATGGAAATACTTTCAATTAACATTTTTCTCTTTTAATCACAATAATATTTAAATTTGTACAAATTATACATACTTTCTTAATCCGAACTATACCTAACCCATATTTTCCATAGAAAATTAACTTTACGCAACGCGATTTTATCGTACGCTCTATGTGTTAATGACGTAACCCCGTGTTCAGCAAGGATTTACTGTATGAGCAGCTACTCCGTTTCTTTTCACAGTCCTATAGATAATATGCATATCGGCGACTTCCGCATTCGTATAGCGATGCATACCGTTCGAAAACCTACCGAAAAAGGATAATCTACACCTGCAGAATGACTTCCCTCCCCAACAGCGCCTTCTACCATTTCACCACCTTCATTCACCTAGCGTCAATACCACCTTCATTCACCTAGCGTCTTCTACGTTATTACTATAGACAAATTCCATTACAAAACCTGCTTATTTCTGTACCCTTTACTTGGCCTTGCATTTTTGCCAGATATATATATATATATATATGTAATGAAACTGAGAAAAAAGACGCAGAAATACGGATGACGAAACACGTAGATGGCATATTGAAGGGGAAGATTCCTTCCTGACTCGTAATGCTAAAATATTGAATCCGTAGTGATTAGGAAACTTGGTAGTCGAGGCGGATTAAATTTCATTTTTATTTAAATTGACATTTGTGGCCGCAATTCACTTGGCACTCTAATCGTGCCTATTTCTAGAACATTTATATTTTTGATACTGATTGTTGCGATAGAAAGAGAGCGCAGCGGAATAGTGTCCAAGCAGCACAAATGGGTGAAATTGAAAAATACGCATTTATCCAATATGGCAGTAAAAGAAAGGTTTTGGTTTAGGTTAGAAAGGTTTCAGTTTTCATAGTCTAGATTCCGATTTAATTCCGTCATCAGCGTTACGCAAGTCATGTGACATAGAGTTATCTAGAAATGACGCATATATATATATGTACACTAATGTTTTTGAAAATTACAACACCATGAAGGAATTATGCAAATTCAACCAAACTTGCAGGAAATGTAAAGTGAGGTAAGATATGCAAATGATTAGAATTTCAAGGCGATTGCGCATTTGTAGGATGAGAACTACCGCTTGTTCCATGTATATAAAAGATTGTATATAAAGTTACTATGAAATCTGTTTGTCGTCCTGTGTCTGCAGTGAACGTTAAATTGGTGGTCAGTATGCCTTGTCAACAGCGGAGGGTGCCATACCAACAATTAACGGAGTTCGAACGAGGCCGCATCGTCGGTATGCGAGAGAGTGGACTTTCGTATCGGAACAGTCACCACACGCAGCGTAATGCCACAGTGATGCGTGTTTGGAAGAAATGGACAGAGGAGAACCAAATAAGGCGAAATCCTGGCTGTGGCGCACGTAATAGAACAACGGCACGGGACGACAGACACCTCACCCGCATGGCTGTGATGGTGAAGTGGGCACCCGCATGGCTGTGATGCATGAGAAATAATTATTTTTTATTTCAAGTATTTATATTTTTGCGTGTGTTTTGCATTATTTCATAAAATTAACTTTAACATTTTGTTAATATTCATATTAATATTTCTTTCATGCTGAATGGCAACAAGTAGTCCGTATTTTATATTTATATTTCTTTTACGCTGAATGGCAAAGAGTAATGATTCATGATTACTTTGGCGTTCAAATGTTGTTATTCTAGCAACAGCTCATTTTGATAGCTGAAAAATAAAGCAGTTAACTTAGCTATTTGTTTGTAATTTTTCCTGTTCCTAATTATAATTTAGTTTGAACATCAGTCATCCTGGTGACCGTGCCCTCTCGTATGTTAACACAACGTTGGAGCATGGCTACAGGTGTTGTCTAGCTCCACGGTTCATCGCGATCTGCTGCAGCATGTACTGCGTGCAAGGGTCCCCTGTCGCTGAATCACTGACGCCTCCGACTTTAGTTTGCGCGGCAACACAGCGCGTAGCGTGTCGTGTGGGAACAAATTGTTTTCTCCGATGAATCTCGCTACAATCTGGAGTACAGTGTTGGAAGAGTACGCGTCAGACGTTACAGAGGGGAACATCTGCTCCCACAGTGTGTTATCCAGCGTCATGCCGCTCAAACACTTGGCATCATGGTATGCGAAGCTATTAGATATAATTGTCGATCCCATGTAGTGCAGACTGCAGGCAGTCTCAACAGTTATCGCTACATGAGTGAAGTTGAGCCAAAAATCCTCCCCATTATTCGACGCATTCCGGGCGCTGTATTTCAACATGAAAATGCCCGTGCACATGTGTCATCGACTTCTTTAGAGCGCAACAGGTTTCTCTTCTACCATAATCTGCCTATTCCCCGGATACGTCGTCCGTTGAGCATGTCTGGGATTTCATCTGTCTGGGATTCGCTCGTACAGCTGGTGGGGCACACGCTAAAACTGAACTTTGGCGTCAGGTCGAAGCTATATCGATTGACATTCCACAGGATTACAATTAGAAATCAGAACTTGTAAGATTCAGTGTATGACATGTACAGTCTGTCATCGCTCAACGCGGTGGACACAGTACTGATTTCCGACGTTCTTTTCTTTTCTTTTCCTCTTTTTTTTTCCTGGTTTGTTGTGTGTATGTGTGTGTTATAAATTTGATCGTATACTTGTACCACTATCGGTAATACGTGGAATAAATTTCATTCATTTCCGACAGTTCCTTCACGGTATTGCATTTTTCACAAGCATTAGTGTGTCTGTGTCTATATATACGTATATTATAAATAACGTAAAAAATAAGAAAACCCTAAGAAAATTTACACATGTTACAGTAAAATGAAAAAAAAATTTAAACATGAATTCGCTGTTCTGAAATAGGCGCAATCTTTTATAGTTCGAAAAACGGTGATATAATTAAATTTCTTGCATTATATGCCCTTTTCTGCTTAGATCAGTTGCTGTGGAAGAGATTTTTTTGAAGTTCGTTCATTTTGCACATATGCTTTAAATCTACTGTATAAATATTAACCGTAAACTATCGCGTAGAAGTATTAAAGTGATAGCATGTAGAGCCAACAGTGACAGCTAGTGAATAATTAGTGAAGGTTCCAAATAAATCAAATGTAAAAAGTAACAAAGCCCTAGTTCAGAGAAAAAAGTAAAAAAGTTCAGAGGAATAAGAGGTTGACTAAGAAACCTCCATTTTTTTGCTCAAAGGCTAATAAAATATTTTTTTGACACACCTATGTGCACGCATTTGTTCGTGGAGGAACAGGCTAGCTTCATAAGCGTTTTCATATTTTCCTCTGGTGCGACGAAACCATGATTTATAGTTGCTTTTAGAGAGCCTAACTTTCAAGCACTTGCCCGTAGCTAAATAGCTGTCTAATGCTTTGCGTAATTAAATAACCGAACTCATAGAATAATTGGCTTAGACATAAAAATAATTCATGAGGTAGAACATGCCGAGTGAAATGCACGATGACTTCTTACGGTTTGAAGATTTTTAAAATCATTGTTGGAGGACAGCCATTTTAATCGTACTGAAAGTATGGATTATAAATTTATTTAATATTGTAATGAAACAAATGATCAGAACATTTTATATTAAAAATTGATAGAGAGTGATTCTACTTGGAGTAATTAATTCGATACCTAACAGATATAATAGTTGTGCTTTTGGTATAGTAAATTTAATTTTGAAAATAGTAAAAAAGGACTTCAAATTTTTTTTTAAAGAGCAGTTTGTTCGAATGTGTTTATTTTGGCCCTACATTATATTATAACTTTTAGTTTGTAGAGACAGTAGGTTAATTTGAAAGCAGGAGTGATGAAAAATGAGCAGAGTCTTCGCCGGGAATCGAACCGCGGACCTCTCGGTTACGTCTCGAGCGTGCTGACCACTATACCACGAAGGCATGCGAAGAAGGCGGGAGAAATACCTTATAAAGTGATCTCTGTAACAAAATTAATATATTACCTCATTATATGTAACAGTTTATTTAGAAAGGTAGTTTATCATTTTAAACATAGTATGTGCATACTTGTGGTATGAATTTTGATTTGGGATGGGGAGATCTGAAATATAAATTTCAAATGGGAAAGTTAAGTGTGGGAAACGTTCTAAACTTTTTTTTAAAAAATGAGTGCTCCGCGAAAGTAATTCTAGATTATTTTTTGAAATATAATTAATTTATAATAAAAAAAAAAAAGCGTAAGCACTAAGACTGTACCCTCCGGGAAATCAGTTAGAATCGAATTGGGACGTAGTAAGATAGAATGAACTCTTATTGACAGAAAAAGATGGCGATGAATGTGACACCAATTAATTATGTCAAATTGAGACGAAAAGAATAATTTGCATGAGTTTCTAAAGGATATCCGGGTGTCAACTTTTGTCAAACGCCTTGTTGGTGTTTAGGGGGGAGAAAAACAATTCCAGAATGCGGTCCACTTCGAGAGGCCGTGTGAATAGGTCTTACACGTGTGTGAAAATTAGTACTAGTGTTAGTATAGTTATTTATTCGAAAACTAATTTCCCCCACCCCCGATTTACGAATGCGATATCCTCGTAAAGCAAATTAATAATAAAAGATTGTCGATCATCCACCATTAAAAGCATCCTTTATTCCTTTGAAAAGAAAGCAAACAAAAATGCTTTTGATTTTGTAAATTTTAACATTTTACTTACCACCTAAATCATGCGCAGATTTTTTGTTGTACCAGTAATAGGAAGAAAAAAAAATTATTTCGGAAGTTTGAAATGTCGTCGTATATTTTATTTTAATAAATATAACTGGATTAAAATATATAACTCTTATTTCCTTAAATCAAAATACAAAATTACTATTTTGTAAACGAATTTAAGCAATGAAATTAGGTTTTTATTTGCTTGAGCATGTAACATATACCTTTTGTATTTCAACTAAAATACACTTTTTGAGCATATATCTGTATTTCAAATAAAATAAAATAGAGAAGAAAAATATTGTTTTATTATTATTAATGTGGACCTTAAAATTAGATACTAAAGTTTGTCTTCATTTTTTTTTACCGGTACATAATTTAAAAGAAGAAATTATTTTTATTGTTTATTCTACTGTAAGTTAAATAAACGAAACAGGAATTATGCAGTAAATTAAATAACGATAATCGAATAAACCAAATGAATTAAAAGAAGAATTTATTACCTGAGTAAACCTATTTCTATTCAACTAAAATTAAGCTATGATATTTTTTCTTTAGTGACATCAAAATATAATTTATAAGTAGACTGAATTAAAGTAATAAAATAGCCTTTCGTGTTATAATTAAATGTACGAAAAAATTAAAAACCCATATATAAATTATTAACAAACTTTTTTGGAGGGAGGATGGAAAGACCTCCATTCAGATAATTACAGCTCCGGATGACTGCTGTCCGGATACTTCGAATTTTTCTGTAATATGATTTATAATATGTATCAACTTTTTTTCATGTTGGAAAGTACCTTACAAAACTAGACTTTAGTCTATTAGTGGGCAAGTATTTTCAGTAACATCACTTTTCAATGAATGTTTTTCGTAATATTTAAAAGTATTGTTATCTAAGTTATTGTTATCTTATGTTTAAAAGTATTGTATCATTTAAACGAATCGAGTTTTCTCGTGAATTGCTATTTCTGTGCGAGCACGGACTGGAAAATATTCCTCTGTTCCTTTTTCTTGTTGTAAAGTGAATTGTAAACTAATAAAGGTATTAAGTGCGCAGGGTTCGATTTAAATTTTGCGTCATATTTTAGTTTATGTTAATAAATATATTTTTCTAATGCATGAAAAAATTCGAATAAAAATGTATTGATGCAGTAATTTAGAGTTAAAACCATAGCCTCGGTAAGCTTACAAAATCCTTTACAAGAATTCATATGGAAAATCGTAAACAAGATATGAAACTGCTTAAAATCAACTAGGCTGATCAATATCATAATGCTGGGATCTGAGCTGCTCCGCCTACAATTTTATTCATTGAAATATCTCTGGCAAAAGATTTTATTTAATATCCACTGATCTTATTAATAAAGGTTAAAGATTAAACAAACAACCATGGCAATATGAAATTTTTGTACTACGATATCGCACCTTTGGACCGATTTCTGAATTCTTTTATATCCACAGACCTAAAAGAAAGAAAGCAGAAATCAAATCGGTTCTGCTTTCTTTTAAGGTTGTAAATATTTTCCTGAAAGTAGTGAATGGATTTTGATCATCGTGAGGAAACAGAAAATGAAGTGATTTCAGTTTCCGTTTTTCTGTTTCTTGCGATGATATTTGATAGAAAGCTGCGATTCGTGTAGTTAGAATGTTAGACTTAATGGCAATCAAATAATTAACATAATGATTCTGTTATGGGGGAGGTCAAGCTTTGTCTTCAGATTTATCATTATCTAATAACTTAATAATTATGTTCTCAAGTGTGTACATAATGCCCATATTTATCGGAGAGACCAATAATTGAAGAGATGGATTTAGATTTTTATTTCATGAGTGTACAGATTTTTTTTTTCTTGATAGAAAATTCTACTTGCTGTATTTCCTTGAAAAGAATGTAGGATTTCCATTAATTCCAACTTCCCGTGTTCTAAGGATGGCGTTTGATGGAATAGCCATAGTCCATGTAAATAGGACCATTAGACTGTACGGAATGTGGATCAGAAAATTAATCTGATGATTCTGTTATGGGGAGAGGCAATAAATTTCTTCAGATTTGTTTCCGTCATCTGTTCTCAGTTTTTGCTTGATATCTAGCTAGTACTCATTCGTTTCATGATCCCGACGCCATAGATTCGAATTATCTTCCGGTAGCGGATTCCATTATCTTTCAAGATCGGTTTAGTGGTTGCAGCTGCAGTCCATACAGTTATCATTGATCTTGCTTGAAAGAATAATAATTTCTGAACTGAGTATTTTATTTATAGGCTAAATTATGATTGTAAATTATAATTCATTTAATGTGCTTTACAAATGAGGCCGTTTTCAGTAAATAGCATTACCAGAAATTTAATTTTATGAATTAGTCTGTAATATAATTATTATAAAAGCAGGTTGTTCCTGTGATTGTTTTAAACAAAGTTACGAATGAAAGCAGATGCTATTTTTTACATGTGCTGGAATCTTTTACTTAATGTCACTTTTTTTTATCTGCAACGATTAAAAAAGTAAAGATCTTTTTTGTGAGTTACATTTCTTTGATAAAATGAATTTAGGCATCTTACTGAAATGTTACTTGCTTATGTATCCGTTTCTAAATGTATATCAAATTTCTATTAAGAATTGTAACTACATAGTATTATCAAATGAATTATATATGTTATAAATATTGATTAAACATTTTATAGCTACAAATGTAACTATCAAGTAAGGGTAATTACAAAACATATAGTAATGCGTGTAGCTCCTTTAATTCTCAAGTAATTATAATTGCATAGCATTTTGCGTATTCTGTTGCTGTATGAAGTAAGTATCGAAATATATTGCCTACTCGGTATCGTATTTTCATAATCTGCAGTGACACAGTCTTTCGATATTCATTCTCATTTAGCTAACCTTGTCACTACAGGAAACATAGAATTTCTTCCATTGACTGGACGTAAGGACTAAATTGAAGTAACTGTTTATACTTCTAGTTGATTGTGCAATTCATTCTTTTTTGTGGCTACTGTGGTAATATATGTTTTTCTTGGCACTGATGTTTCCTACATTTATATGTACAGGAGAAAATAGTACAAAGCGAAATTTTCTAACTTCTTTTTGCGATAAGGATTACTACTAGCGTAGATTTATTTATTTACTTGTTTTTTCTTTCTGTTTTCCTCATTTTTCTTTCTTCCTCCCCTTCCCCCTCACCGAAAGAGAGAGCGAGGAGGGTGAGTCGTGTGAGTTCGTGCCTTGCTCTTCAAATGGCTAGTAATTCCTGACTATCACGAATTGCCGACGCCCAGAGCCGCCCTTTCACCGCAGTGATGAAATTTCAAATTCTTTTGTGCTTTAAACAAAGTTTGTTTATTTACAACTCCGGTTCTGATGCACGCCGTTTATTCCAGACTAAGATGCAAGGAAAGTAGTAACTAATGTAACTGTGTCTCGAAATGAGATTTTGTATATACCATATTGTGTTAACTTTCTACTATTTCAATGTCCGATTCGAAAATTTATGAAATTGGCCACCGTCGCGGTAAATTTTGGTCCACTTTAACAGCAATGTCATGTCAGTCATATTGTTTTATCTCGATAAAGTGGCATATTTTGAGTAAGCAAATAATGCATTCTGTTTACTTCTCTAATGGATAAAATACGCATGGTATCTTATGATTTACTAATGATTTCTTCTGCATATATTACTTATATCATTCTGAATATATTACTCATATCATATGTTCGTCGGTGTCACTTCAGATAACATAACTACTATATACACGGCAAATCAATAAGAAATCATAATTTAGTTCTTTTTGTTAATCATAATGTTGAAGACACTAATGATACATTACGCTGATTCTTGTTTTTAATTATTGGCATCCTCAACTATTCATAACATCTGTATTTTTGTTGTTGAGATCTAAATGGAATTTCTAGGCTATTTTTCAATTTACTCGCAGAGTGATGCGTATAGAATTATTATCGATGAGTTATTTTTTTCAACGAAGTATCAAACGTGTAGTTTTCAAAACAGCTATTTAAGGACTTGTTGATTTGGCTTGGATTTGACGGTATCAGCAGTCTCCATCGTAAAGTACACTTTCTTAACTGTTGTATTGCCTATTGCGGTGAACAGATCACCAATTACTGGAAAATATTTTTGGATCCTAAATAGATTAACGATGCATGGTTACCTGTTGAAGCTGTTAATCATTGTGTTCGTTTTTAATGGTAATGAAAGTAATATAATATCTAATTTCAAATTACTAAAATCTTGAAATCTATAGTTGTAACAAGTGCATAATTGAAATGTATTCACGGGCTGTATAAAAGTGCTTCGGGGGCCGCATGCTTTCCGCAGGCCGCCAGTTTGAGACCACTGGCGTTAAGAAAATCACCCCATATCAGTGCTGAGTCACCATGACCTTGTACAGTTTGATCCTGCCCTCTGGATGCCTGGCTTTCAAGGGACTGGTTCCATATTCTTAGTTTACCATGAGCGTCGATGCATTTGCAATCTTGACTCATCATTCCATGCTGTTCGCTTAATTGTCAATAGCCTAGTAACGGTGTTCTGTAAAGATACTGAGAACTGTGGCTTGCAGCGAGAAACGGTACTATCGTTTGTCTTCGGCTTCTAGAACCCTTATGGGAAGCAAGCGGTGTACAGTTCCGTCCATTAACGGTCCGATTGCTCCCCGTCTAATTGGGAATCACATGAGCTAAGGTTTGGGTGTCGTCAACTGGGTATGACGCTGTTGAATTTTCGAAAACCACGATATTATAGGTTGCTTGTCTCTTGTGCTTTTCCTTGGAGGTGGGGTAGTCGATAAAGTTAATTAATTTATTTGCTATAATAATTAACATTTTTAAGCCGTCTACTAAAGTTTTTTGTTATAAAGGAATAAATTTTGAGAAGATTATTGTAATGATTCGTTGGTGATTTTAATATTTAATATCACACTTCAAGAAGTTGACCGACTTTTTTAGCTTCCATATAGTTACAAAATTCTCATTTGTGTAGTTATACAGGACTTTGTGTAGTTACAGAACTCTCATTCGTATCTTTACACAGGATTTTGTGTAGTTACCAAACCCTCATTTGTAGCTATACGGAATGAATAATGGGCAGTTTGCAGTATTCGTCATTTTTTTCCTCTCTCCGTTTTCTCTTGCCATATTCTTGCTACCGTGGAGAGAAAAAACGTCCAATTCTTGTCTTATTTTTTAAACTAAATGAATGTTGAGGGCCTATTTTTTGTTATCGATCGAAGGCATCTAAATCGCGAGTTTTACGTATCATTTATTACTTTTAAATGTTACTTAAAGAGGGCTACGCTTCCAGCTGTATTTGCCCTACGTCAGTGTTCTCACATGCGCAGAAATGAGGCAACAGTTGCATAGTATTTGCGCAAAGTTTTCTTTCCCCAATTCTGTTGTCGCTTCAGTATAACAAAGTAACATTTTTTAATTTAGCGATATTACTTATTTATAAGTAGGTGCTTTAAAAAAGAACAGAGGACCAACAAAACAATCTGTTTCACAAATGATGCAGAATAACCCTTTCAAAATTTTACTGATATTCCACTTTGGGTTGACAGGCCTAAATTTATTACAGACCGAGAAATGTGGGCTAGGACTATATTTTGTAATTATGTTTTTAGTTTTCTTGAAAATATAAGAACGAAAGACAATGGTTGACAGGTAGTCGAGATAACAACATTGTGGTTCTGACCACTGATCAGCGACTGATTCACAAAACTGGGTGCTCAGGGCAGAATTCCTTACGTAGCCCGACATTTAATTTTGTTTCAACGTAGTGGGTATTACTTATATATATACGAATTATATAAAAAAATATGAAATAATCTAATATTTCAGCATCTAAAGTTACTTGAAAAGTACTTCACCTTTTTATCTGCCGGGCAAGAGGAAACTGCGGCTGGCGAGCCCGCTTGAGGCTCTTTGATCCCTTAAATACATTTGCAGAAATTCTGTAGTGTGACGCATCTTTTTCAATTGGTAATTCTATTTTTTAAATTAATTTATGTGTGTTATAATTTAGTCCATTTCTTGCACGGTGTCCGCCGAAAACGTCGTGATACAAAACATCAGGGGAGAAAAAAAGCAAAGAGAAAACATCGCAGTTCTAAAACATCGTGTTCGAAAATAAAGCGGTTCAAAAACTTCGCAGATTAAAAACATCGTCGTCGAAAATATTGTGGTAAAAAATAAAGTACCTACAAATCATCGCATGAGGATAACCTCGCACACATGCGTTTTCAGGTTTTAAAAGTTGTAAATTCATGTTCGCATAATGACTTTGTAGATCAAGAAGGAAGGAGGAATTCTTTTACTTCTATATATCATATTTTTGAATGAACTGTTAAATTTTCTATGAAAAAATAAGAAGTAAACTTAAGCATTTAAAAATTTAAATATGAGTAGAAAATTAATGCAACCTATAAAACTTAATAGAATTTTAAATTTACATAGTTAATTAACTATGTAAGGTCTTATAACTTAAGGTCATTAATAAATTAACTTTTTATGGAGTTTTGCTGATTATTTTTTTTAATGAAAAATAGTTTAAAAATGCTTTGGAAAACAAAGATAAATAACTGCACGAGCTTACCTCTATAAAAATTACTTTGTTAAATATTAAATTATTTTCTTTCATATTTGTTAATCTGATATTGTTTTGTGAAAATTATATTTTGTTTTGTCTCCGTTTATTCTTAAAGTGTCGTTTAACATTTTCATGTATAGCGTGCAATCAATTTTTTGGATGTCGAGTTGTTAGTTATGACGAAAGTCAGTTACATAATATGTCAGTATGGGATTTGAAAAGCGCACTTGTGCGGTGTTATCGGCATGCGATGCTTTGTAGATACTTTATTGTTTACAACGAAATTTTGAACGACGATGTTTTTAAACTGCGAATTTTTTGAACCGCGATATTTTGTACCACGTTGTTTTAGAACTGCGATGTTTTCTGTTTGCTTTCTTTTCTCCCACGAAGTTTTGTACCAGGACGTTTTTGCCTTGAGTTGTTTACTCCGCGATGTTTTGGGCTGCAACCTTCTTGCACAAAATCGTCAAAGTAGCAAATAATTCAATTTGTGCGAATTATTAATTGTTATAATTATTTTTAGAGCCGCCAATGGCGATCGGGACACTCAAAAAGAATGTTTAAAAATAAGAAGAAAAAAGAAAAAAAAATATTCAATATTAAAATTTCAAAATAAACTAGAATTTGAAATCTGCATTTAATGGGGAAAAACATAAGGCTGCACTTTTTAAAAATACAGTTACGTTTATTAAAAAGATGCAAATGAAATTTATTAAATGAAATATGTGATTTAACTCTTGAACCATGAAGCTCATTTTTTTAATATAATTTGATAAACATATTTGAATAGTAGCTGAAATTTCAATTGATAGTTCAAAATTCAGCAATCAAAGCCTGAATAGTTCAACAGCAGTCAAGTTCTTGTTGGATCTTTGCTGTACCAAGCCACGAGTTCTTAGAAACAAGAAGGAACTATTTGTTGTAGTAAATTTACATCCAGAGTTATGGAGACAATGTGAGAATTGGTTTCGAGAATTTTCGAAAAAACGCAATGCACCGAGAGGGCCTAAAAATTCAATCATTGCCACTGTTCAATCAGATGCCACTGAAATCTCAACCATCGCGTACATTTTTTTGTGAATTAATAAAACTGATCGTTTAAAAATTTTCAGTTAAAATGTTTGGTGATTTCTTACCTTAGGATTTGAAAGATTCGGGTGCAAAGAAATGGCGTTAAAATTCGAGTTTTAGGAATTTAAATCTTTTTGAAGATTCGCTAGATCAGAGAATTTGAGTATTTCAGCTATATTAAAAAAAATAAAATGTAACTGACGATCTAATTCATACCAAGGGGCTAGGTTTTGATACTACGTCGGTTCTCTTGTTAGTTGTAGGGTATAATTTTTTTTTTTTTTTACAGAATCCTGAAAACCTTTACAGCTTATTTTAAAACAATATTCCTTTACCGAAAAGCATCTATTATGAAACAGTTTCACGTAGGAAGTCTTTATTAAAAATTACCTTTCGCCTTAGGCATATAGTCCTCACTAAAGCAGAGTTCATGAAGCAGAGCTTTCTTGAAAAGCACTATCCTGTTTGACATATTATGCTTTGTCTAGAGGGATGCATATGAGGTAAAAGTAAGGAAAAATCTGTTTGTTTATTTTTAAAATTATTGCTTTATTCTTCACTCAAATGAAAAGATTTTACATTGCTGTATTCGCAAAGACCATTACAATTCCCTCTTATTATTATTATTTTAGTATACTTCTGCTAAGACCATTCAACAGTCATAAACGGGGGGTAGGGAGAAGAAAACCAGAACAAAATGCTTGGTTTTCTGTCTGAAATGTTAGGTTGCATCGTACGATATTTTCAGATCTGTGTAACGTAGAAACAAATTTTCATGAACATAGTGCGAAGGAAATAAAAGTTTTTATTTATATTTCTATGCAATCATATCAGCTACATAAAAATGCGAAATTCTCATTAATCTACTTCAAAAGTTTCTTTTCATGAAGATCTATTTTATTACTTTTAAAACGATTTACGTAAGGAATTATGATTCTAAGAAAATCTAATTGTAGCTCTTGAAGTTTCTCGTATCCTAACATGTGGCTGTTACTGTCCTGAAGTTAGTCCAACCTTGCTATATGCTTTGCTTTCAAGGTATCAGTTAATTATATGCAGTGCAAAATATAACCTTCTACAAAATATAACCTTCTACATTTAAAACCAGGATTTTTTTTTCGGTTGAATTTGGAAAACGAGATAAACCTAAGAAATTTTTCTTAATTATGAACTTTAATAATTAAAGTGCAAATTCAAAATCAGATTAATGGAATGAAATTATTTCTTCAAGGTTTTCAGTCAAGTTCAATACTAAAATATAAAGTTCTTTTCAATCAAGTTCAGGACTAAAATATAAAGTTTGTTCCGATCGGAAAGAAATCATGTCTTTTGGTAGTCCCCCCAGCTGGAAAGAGAAATATGTCATCCTTGTTCCAAAAATGGCAAAAATATGCTGTAATTTAAAGTTATCATTTCCAACGTGAGTGACAGACAACAGCCTATTTTTGCTATGAAAACTAAAATGCGAAATTTAATATATTGTTCTCGGTTCTATTTTTATCTATTAGAGTGGAGAAAGAAGAGCGTAAAATTTTACATATTTAAAATTCTGTATTGGAATTTCTGTTCTTTATTAATTAGTAAGTTCTGAAAGTGGATGCCAGGTGAATATGCTACGTTCCCCTTGCCAAAAACCAAACCTTGTTGCTACCTCAACTACGTTCATAGAAAGAGGCTTCACGCCTTCCTAGAACATGCTACGTAATAATTCCTATGGAAGGAACTGTTCATTTTCTGACGTCTTTTTGTAATATAAATTCACGATAGCTGCATTGAAATATTATACTTCAAATTCTTCATCGTAACCTAGAACACTTTCATGAAAGCACACTAAATGTTGAATTACTGTCACTTCTAAGAATCATGAAAAAACTGAAATTTCTTGCTGCGAACTATCGCTGGTTAACAACGCATTAATGAGAAAAGCTGAGAATTAGGTACCATCTGGTGGAACCGACACAGTCCGCGCTTTTACATTTCAAACAACGTGCTTTCTCAGATTTTAAAAGTGTCGTATATTTTAATATTATTTTTAATACTAAGTTTAATTGCATGGAAAACTGTCGTGTCCTAAAATTGAGAGAAGATTAGCCTAGTGAAAGCACGCATAAAAGCCTAATTTTTAGATTCCTTCTCGGCGTAAAAGCCAAGATTTTGAGATTTCCCTTTTGTTCCGGTTTGAATAGAAACTTTTTTCTGCCTCGGAATGGCAACAATCTGAACTTGAGAACTTGATTTTCGATTTGTTTTGACGCAGTTTGAATGCTGCCGATGAGGTGTTAGATTAGATTATAGAAATTGTGATGTTCAATTAAATTCGTTTTTTAAACTAGATTGGATATTTAAATATAGAATTATCACTGAACGACTGCTTGTAGAATTTTAGATGCTGCTTACTCAAATAGAATTTTCGTAGAACTTCGGAGATACGCAGCGCCATTTGTCTATCTAGCGTACACCTTATAAGTGAATGTCAGATGGTCCGGATCTCTTCCCTACTTCATTGGCAACTTTCCTTCTGTTTTCCCCACTGTGTTTAAGAAATAACCTGCATTTTTTTTTAATATAACTAGAAGCTGAATGATCATGAGATGCGTACGCAACATTTGATAACTTATTAACTTCTGTACAAAGTTTAGAAAATAACCAAAAGATGCTTTTTGTAAATTTCACAGAAATGTTTGCATTCGATGAGAAATCTGAAATTTGTAGTATCTTTTCCTTGCTATTCACGGTCACTTACAAAAATGTAAAATTCATGCTTCGTTGGGGGGGGGATGTAATAGATAAAGTTTCAGATTCGTGATATGCTATACTAGACATTTTTTAGCCATGTGGTAAAGCTTTTTAGCATAAAATAATAGCCTGGGACACAGGATCTAAAACAAAAAAGTACCTAGTGTTGATTTTTTTGTCTAAGATTTGTTTTTCATGATGGATAAATTTGACAAGACAGTTTTGATGATTCGCTAGTAATTTTAATATTTAATAGCACACTTCAAAAAGTTGACCGACTTTTTTATTTTCCATATAGTTACAAAAATCCTATTTGTCTTGCGAGCCGTAGTGTAACTACGCCTGATGTATTATTGTTTTACAACCTTTTAACCGCAAGAAATTTTATTACCTGCTTGTAGTTTTTCACACGCCGTTAAATCTTGACACTTCCTATTGTTGGGATATAATGATGAATGATAAGAAGGCTAACGACGCATAAGTATTTCGATGTCAGCAGGCTCACCTTTTACGAATCTAAAAAAAAATTGGCATTTGCGGAGACAGCAGGTTTGACCGGATTTTGAAATGAAATAAATAATCCAGAGTTGTCAACCGACGGAAGCAGATGCTATTCTTCTTTTTCTGTTCTGCCCTTTCTTTTACCTTCCCCTCTTGTTTGTCTCCACTCCTTAAGGTTCATGGGGTCCATGCAACGGAATCACAGATTGACTTGACCGTGACTTGTCTGTATAATGTATTGCAACGCATGACATCGCTTTCATGTATCGCTATTACATGTAAATATGCATTGAGAAGTATCAAATTTCGTAGGGCTTTGTTTAAATTCTTTGATGGTATAACTCGCCCTGAAGACTGTCGTCAAATATCGATAGTCATGCTTCCATTGCTGTTGGTTCAGTGTTCTCAGTATATCGCGGTGTAATATTTGTCATGTAGAAAAAAATAAACAGTAAATGTTACAAAATATGCAATAAATGTTAAAAATGTGCTATATGCAATACAAGTTACAAAATATGCAATTATTATATTATGTTATATATAAAAAATGAATATTAAAAAATTGAATAATTCATATTAAAAATGAATTTAGTATTAAATATGCAGTTTATTGGCATTCGTGTCAATAAATGTTATAAAATGTACAATAAGCATAAAATTAAAAGTTACAAAACGTGCATAAGAACGCATGCAGTATTGTCTTTTGGTCTGGATAATTCCTCTGACCAGGAGCCCAAATATGTATGTGTAATTTGGGCTCATATTTGATTCTTTAGATAGACTTTGATAGAAGAAAGTGGCTTTTATAAGTCTATCATCATGTGTCATACTATACAGAACTGATTCATTGTTTTTCAGTGTTCCATCGCTTATGCGTTAGTGTAAAATGTAAAATCTCATACTTTTATATGAACAGGAAAATAATAATAATAATAAAATATGAAAGCTTTCAGATTTTACATTACGCCCAAAGGGGAGTATTTTTAACGTTTTGTGTGTTACCTTTATTTATTAAATATCATGTTCTTCGCACCTAAACCATAAAATTCAGTTCAAGAGCAATATCGCAAAATAATTTTAAATTGAACATATCTTTAGAATTTCCGATACAAAGTCTCACGCGCTGGAGATAAAAATGTTTTATCTGCACAACGCTGCCATTGCTCGCTTTGAAATCCTTGAGTTTGTTCATTAAAAATTCGTTAAAGGTTTACAAAATATGAAATCGATAATAAAACTAATTTCAAATTTGAGCTTCCAGATGCCCATATTCGCAGTAGGATTACGTCATTCAAAATTCAATGGCTCTAGGTACCGTCATTTTATCACAATGCGAGAAACATATATACATTTATGCAGATTCTTCATTATTTAATTTCTTTAATATAATACAGGGCTGCAATATTTGGTGGCAACAGCTTGAAAAGTGAACCGATATTTAATGCTTCCGACGCCAAATGCCGAAACGAAAACAATAGTCCTTCAGGCACAAAGCCCCTTTGGATTAAAAAAACAAATGTACGAATGTAACATGTATATTGCAATTTATTATTTTTTGTAAAGTAGCTGATTTTTTACTCTATTTAAAACTGTGCATATTTATTTGCAAAGAATTTTTCGCAAAAACTCATCATTTACTTCTTGGGGAGGGGGGAAAAAGTGCTATTACCGTTTTAATATCTTTAAGTATATTTCAAGTCACAGGCATGCTTGTATGTATACAAGAATGTTTTAAAACGAATAAAACGTGCCTAAATATCTCTTGAATTGTAAGTGAGGGAGTCACTCTCTTAATACAAAAAATGAATCAAATGAGGTAACATTTCATTAAATTTAGAGCCGGACAATTCGGTGACGAAATGGTCTTTCTTTCCAGCTTTTAGAGATTGGCAAGTTCTTGTTATTTTATTGCATTCTGATCAGTCGATAAAAATTTTATTTTGTGAGAAATTCAACCATGTGTTGAAGGGCAAAGGTAATGAATGTTTTCAACAGTGAAGATAAAATTAGCATAATTAGAAAAGTACTGAGTACGGAACATATGTAGCGAGGAAGGTATCTGACAGAATACAATTGCAAATATGGAATTAGTACCATGTGAAAAAATCTGTTGATGCTTACGAAAAAAAAATTTGAATGGTGGAAGATAGTTGAGCATATAAGTATTATTGAAATAATAAAACTGTGCTTTTTATTGGGAGGTAAGTATTCGAAAGTGTAGTGGAGACGACAGACTTTAAACGATAAGTAACAAAGACGTGAAGGAGGAAAATATGTTATCTGTTGGTCACAGTCATGAGCATAACCTTGATGTTTATGTTAAATAATTTGGCGCATATAATTATTGCCGTATACGGAAATTTAAAGAAAGAAGGACAAATGTAATAATTGCTCATAATGATAATTGTAATTAATACTTTTTTTTTTTACTTCATTGTACGAAAGTAGAGGAAACAGATTGTAAAATGGATTTAAAATGGGTTCAGAAGAGATTTATTCCGTAACGTCTGTAGGTACGCACATACGTATGTATGTATGCCGCATAACTCAAAAACGAGGAGCCTTAGAAAGTTGAAATTTTGTATATGGAAATGCTGTAACATATTGTCATACACCTCTCTTTTTGATTGCAATCGATCGCACCGAACGTATATGTACTCACGCTGTTATCCGACTCAGCTTTTTTTATTTTTATGTGTTGGTAAATTGTTCATTTTTTGCTTTAAAAGTAATTATGTTGTTGTTATATTTTGACTAATGCTTTTATGCTTTTAGATAATCTGCATGCAGTAGGTGTAGAATTATCAACGATTTAAAAGTTTAAGTGCTGCTAAGACTAACAAGGCTGCCATTTGTTTACATTTGAAATTCTTAGTAGAATAGTGCATTAAATCAGTTTGTGCACGAACTTCAGTGTCTTTTTGCCGAATGGAACCATAAGGAAACTTCAGTTTTGTGCACAAAAATGTCTGTCTTCCTGTCCTCTGGCCGAATTGCTTGTTTTTACATAGAAACTCTAATTTTAATTCTAAAAATTGTTTCTTTAATTGTTTTTAACTGCATTTGGTGTTTTATGTTTGTCTGTGTTTTACAATTTTTAATGAAGTTGCTTTGAGTTTTTATGTATTTTTGCTGTGCCGCGAAGTGAGAACTGAATTAATTGAATGAAAAATAGTACGTACATCTGTAATGGAATTCGAGAAAATAAGTTTAAATGAAATGCAGCCAAAAATGTGTATAACAAGGAAGTCATGTGCTAGCCACATCAGATTTTTACTTCTTGTACGATGTAAAGGAAGTATTGTAATCAGGAAAAATTCTGGGTACCATATTTCAACGAAAATATCCATTTTGACGTCTATGGAATGCAATTTAACCATGTTCTTGCTTGACATCTATATGTAAAGAAAGAATAAAGGACTCTTTTTCTCCAAACGAATTATAAAACTGATTTAAAATTGATTCAGAAGTGATACTTTCGTGACGTCTATACGTACGTAAGTATGTATGTATGTATGTACCTCGTATAACTCAAAAACGAATAGCCTCAGAACGTTGAAATTTTGTATATGGCACTGCTATGACATCTAGTTGTGCACCTCCCTTTTTGGCCTTTTTGGCCAATATATATAATATATATTTATATATATATAATATTATAAAAAGATTACTTATAATTGGGCTTATTAATTTACTTTTAATTACTTTCATTATATATATAATATGATATTTTAATGCATAGTCGTGCCGCCTGAATGGAAAGACGAACAGATGACGCCGACACAAAATGAATTAGACGAATTCCCAATCTTTATTTCCACGCATATAAAATCATCTCAGTAGCTATTTATACAATCATAATGAATTATAATAGTTTCTTATGTACAAATTTACACAGCTTAACGGGGGCGACATCATTTTAAACGGAGAAGCACAGCAGCGGGGATATCTTAGCAGTGGCAAAGCTAGGAAAATAATGGCGTAGTTTTTTGTGCCAAGAGTGTTTATACTAAGTACATGCAGGACGTACTCTGAGCTATGATTGGGTAATCTTAGGTTGTATTATAACATAGAAGGATCTCGAATTTGGGAGAACAGATGAATTTAGCGGGAGAGCACCCAATCTAGAATCGTTAATTTTGAGGTCGCCAATTATTTTGAAAGCAGCTATCGTATTTTCTTATATCATACATACACACATATATATATATATATACTCTGTTACTCGGTTCTGTAAGGTCAGGTTTCTATTCCTTTATGTTGGCAAATTGTGCATTTTTTACTTTAAAAATGATTGAGTTATGTTGTTCTTATCTTCCGTTTAAGTTTTTTATGCCTTTAGTTAATCTGCATGGAATAGTTGTAGAATTATCAACAATTTAAAAGTTGTTTAAGTGCAGCTAAGCCTAATTTCTTTTACCATAGCAGCCGTATTTGTTTACATTTGAAACATAGCAGAATAGTGAATTAAATTTTTCTGCACTTTCAGTGTCTTTTTGCCGAGTGGGACCAAAAGGAAATTTTTAGCTTTGCACACCGAAAAGTCTGCCTTCTTGCTTGCTGTCTCAATGGCTTGTTTTTGCGTGAGAAACTCTAATTTTAATCGTAAAAATTGTTTTGAAATTGTTTAACTGTATTTGGTGTTTTATGTTTTTCTATATTTTTAAATTTTTATTGAAAATATTTTGAGTTTTTATGTATTTTTGCCTTGCAACGAAGTGAAAATTGAATTAATTGAATGAGAAATATATCTGTAATGAAGTTCGAGGGAATAAGTTTAAATGAAATGCAGGAAAAAATGCGTATAATTTAATATTCCGTACAAGGAAGTGATGTGGTGTACACATCAGCTTTTTTTTTTTTGTTTTTTTTTTTTTTTTTTTTTTACTTTAGTTATTAACGTTTCTTATATAGTGAAATACGTTTAATGCGAAAAACGCTTAAGACGAAATATCGGTTAACACAAAAAATACAAAGGTCCCGACAAACTACTATCTATTTTCATGTATTTTTTTCTCTTAACACAAAACGAAAATTGATTAACACGAAAAGATTTCCCTTCTGGAAATGAACAAAATACGGAAAACACCAGCCGCTCAAGCGAGATTTAACGGGTGTGTGAAATGAAAGAGAGGTAGTTTCACATGTTTCGTAGAAAGGAGACTAACTTGGCTTTGAATTACCCTCGGAATAACCTGCAACACCAGCCAATTTTGTTTATTTAAGTTACTTTTACGCTCCACCTCTACAAACGCCACATAAAAACATCTCATCTGTCATCAGTTGCGTTTGAATTCGGTGACGAGTACCAGACAACGTCTATGTTCAATATATGAACAATACATATTCTTTGCGAGTACGTCGAAATGTGAGTAAAAATCAGTGAGTTTGGTTTGCGTTTTTATTCCAAAGGAGCGTTAGCTGAGAAGGGCTATTAATTTCGTTTTGGCATTTTGCGTTGAAATGTCGGTTCACTTTTCAAATTGTTGCCACCAAATATTAAAGCCCTGCATTATATTTAAAGAAAATAAATGATGAAGAAGCTGCATAAATTTATGTATGTTTCTCGCAGTATGATAAAACAACCGTACCTGAAGCGATCAAATTTTGAATAACGTACGTTTCCAGCCGAATATGGGCATCCGGAAGCCCAAATTTGGAATTTGTTTTGTTATCTATTTCATATTTTGTAAAATGTTAACGAATTTTTTATTAACAAAGTCAACGATTTCAAAGCGAGCAATGGCAACACTTTACAGGGGGGGGGGACATTTTTCACTCCAGCGCACAAGACTATGTATCGGAAATTCTAAAAATATGCTCTTTTTAAATTATTTTGCGATATTGCTGTTGAACTGAATTTTAGGGTTTAAGTGCGAAGAACATGATATTTAATAAGTAACACATAAAACGTTAAAAAAACGCCCTTTTGGGCGTAATGTAAAATCTGAAACCTTTCAGATTTTTTAGTCGAAAGGGGCTTTCTTTGTCCCTGATGGACTATTGTTTTATCGTTTTCGGTTTGCGATTTTGCGTCGAATCACTCAGAATGTCCGTTTCACTTTTCAAATTGTTGCCACCAAATATTATCGCCTTGTATTATATTTGAAGAAATTAAATAATGAAGCGCATTGTGATAAAACAACGGTACCTAGAGCCATACAATTTTGGATGACGTAATCCTGCTGCGAATTTTGGCATCTGGAAGCCCAAATTTGAAATTTGGAATTTTTTTTAATGATTGATTTCATATTTTGTAAAACTTTAACAAATTTTTGATTAACAAAATTTTTGATTAACATTTTTGATTAAAGCGAGCAATGGCAACGTTGTACAGAAAAAACTTTTTTTATCTCCAGCGCGTGAGACTGTGTATCGAAAATTCTAAAGATATGCTCAGTTTTTGCGGTACTGCTGTTGAACTGAATTTTATGATTTAAATGCGAAGGGCATGATATTTAATAAATAACGGTAACACACAAAATGTTAAAAAAAGGTCCCTTTGGACGTAATTTAAAATCTGAAACCTTTCAGATTCCCTACCCCGATTTTAGAAGAATTTTTTTACGAGATCAATGACAAGTGCTCAGCGGGAAATCAAACTGCTATATCGCTTAAAATGTAGATGGAGCTTCTTAAGGCTGTTGATCAAAAGCGGAAGACGAAAACGGAAATCTGTAAATCCGCGCTGTTTTAAGAATGTAAGAACATTACCAGTCGAATATACAGGAAACAAAAAGGCATGGATGGTAGCTACGATGTTCACCGATTGGATCGTAAAGTTAGAGGAGCGATAGTTACGAGAAAAGGTAAGGCTGCAATGATAATTATTGTTCGGCTCACTGCAACGTTGTATTGAACGTTGTAAAGCTTAGCTCTTTGCCTCCGAATATGACAAGTGTCTTGCAGCGTTGTGATCAAGAGATTATACAAAACATGAAGCTCAAAAAATATCATTGATTCAGATTCCAAGGACGAAAATGAAACGAATACTGCAGCTCCTTTTCCCACGTCATTCAAAATGAGGAACGTCATGAAAACTATGCGCAGTTACAAGTATTTAGACGCACATTCCAAAGATGAAATGAATAACAAAATGGACGACACTGAACAGTTTGTTGATAATTTGATGCTAAAAGGACAATGCAAAGAAAAACATCAGATTATTTTCCAAAAACTCAATAAATGTTTCGTTTTTCAAAAAAAAAAAACTTGAAAATTTTGTATATTAAATTTCATTAAGTTCTTGTGGATGTTTTTGCTTCACTGATTTTTAAATAAATACGTGCATATCTATGTAACTAAAATGTACTCTTATAATCTTAATGTTTTTGAATATTTTTTTCTAGTATCCTTTAACACGAAAAAATATGTCAATCCCCTCAGATGCGTGTTAAACGATTTGCACTGTATATGATAGAGCTGATTATCATTTCAAAATTTATCAAACAATTTTTACGATTTTTTGCGATATCTCCGTTTTTTCTTAATGGATGGGATAAAACGAAACCTTTAAAATTTATTATTGTTGGTTTAACGTTTATAGCTTTACGTAACAACTGCGCTGGTCATTAAAAGAAAATTTAATAAATACGTTGTAGACGCATTAGGTATTTTTTGAAAGCAGGAGAGATGAAAAATGTGCAATGTCCTTGCCTGGCCTCGAATTACGGACCTCTTGTATACGCGTCGAATGTGCTGGCGTTATACCACGAAGGCGAAAGAAATACCTTATAACCTATTTGTGTGCAAATTTATAATGCGTAATAATGTCTGGATGCTTTTTCAAACCTGCAAATTTTCTTCGTCGTTGCGAGCCGTGTATTGCATCTTCAGGCCGCAACTTCTGCCTGAACGCATTTGTCTCAAACAATCTTCATTTCTTGTGACATCTCTTGCGTCTTTTTGTTTCTGTCTTTGTAGCACACAGGACGTGAGAGTTGCGCGTGCGACCCTATCTTCCTATATAGTAGCAGCATGTTATTGTGCTCCAGACCTCCATGCACATTTCTAAACAGTAGTTCTGAAGCACTCTGTATAATACATTCTTTTCGATATTTGTATGGCTTTTTAGCTGTAGATGCCGTGGTAAAATTACCTTTGAAATTAACTGGTTACCTTCATAATACAACCGAATGCTGTTAGCATTGCATACTTCATAGTTTTTCGACAAACGAAAGCTAAATTTTGTAATATGTTGCATTGAGTTATCATGTATGTATTTAACTTCTGGCCAGCGATTCATTTGCTTATCATAATTAACTTTATGTGCATTATAGTATGAAACGATTCAACTATAATCTTGTGAAAATAAAAAGTGGAAGCACTATATGCAAAAATTTATTATGTATTCTATAAATGATAGCTCTTAGATCATTAGGAGTGTAACGAAACTCTTCTTGAATATCAAATTTGCAAATGAACTTAAAGCTAACTAATGTTCATTGATAGTTCAGTTGTTTTCTGAGCGTTCTCAAATACTTCTAGGATCATTAGCGAAGTTCGAGTGAAACATGTTTAATGATCATAAGTATACCTTTGCATGTAAGAAGGTTCTTATTTATGCAGTTATTTTGTGATACAAATGTCTTTAAAACGTTCTCCTTTCTGTGCTGAATTAGAGACTACATTTTGTTTTTATTTTATATAATCTTTATATATAAATTTTTTGAACACTGCTGTATATGAATTTACAGATAACTGACAAGTTTTATAAATGTGAACTACGATAATCAGGTTTGTTTATTTTCAGAATGATACACCGTTCTATCAGTTGCACTTTGGTTAAATTATACTGTTGCTTGCGTACGGTTTCGTAATAGATTGAATGCACACAGGTCCGATGACAGGTTAATAAAATTTATTTTATCAAAATAAACACTTCAAATTTCTGAAAATTTCCGCAGAACTACTCGTACAGGAGTTCACAGTTTCACAGAGCACAATCAGTAGTTACGCATCAAACTACTGAGAACGTTTAACACAACGCAAAGCTCATCTAAGGCGGAAGCTAACTCGGAACAACTCGCAACAACAATAACTAAGCAACTGAGAGCAGATCCTGGTTACCTGGTTAAGAGCTATACCGGGCTACTGCCTAGGCAGCGATGCCGGTTCATGAAATAAAGCCCTAAGGCACATGACGTAATAGAATCCGGACGAGGGTGAATCTCGGAAGAGAAGACGGAGGCAGAAGAAAAAAGAAAAGGTGGCCTAGGACATCGCAAAAGAAGTGACAAGACCAGAACAGCGGAGAAAGCTATTCATTGACATTGAAAGAAGGCAAAAACGAGGCAAAAACTTGACTATAAACGAATAAAAGTTCAAAAGATGCTACAGAATTCCAACAATGATATTTACATAGATAAAAATACACAGGTGCAAGAAGGAGTAAAACAATGATATATAAATGCAAAAGAAGGTTAAGCAACTACCAACGAGGAGTTGTCATGAGTGCTCTTGTCAGATTCCATCTATGATTGTGTGAGCAGCTAATGGGCGAATGAATTTGTCTTCTGAAAGGACTTCATAATTGAATATCTGGGAGTAGTTCACAAAGTCACACTGCACAGCCTTGTTGAAAAATTTATCATTGGATTTTTTAATATAGTCCTGTATTGTTTCAAGCTTGAGATCTCTGTGGAGAAGTTCGTTTCTAATAAAGAAGTGGGCATCAGTGATAGTTCTAAGGAATTTATTCTGAACTACTTGCAGATGATAAAGTTGCTTACAGGTAGCAGTGTTCCAGGCAGGAGAAGCGTAACAAAGAATTGGCCTAATACAGGAAGTATAGATATGCCTTTTGGTACGTAAACTGAGATTAGAGTATTTTCCAATAACAGGCAAAAATCTGATCATGATGCCTAATGCTTTGTTCTTGACACTTTGAATATGATCAGACCAGGTAAGCTTACTATTAAGAATGATGCCAAGATATTTAGCTTTAGATACAATGGGAACAGGTTCTTGAAACAGAAGGAGATCTTGAAGGTTATTGAACTTTTTAGATTTATTGAGGATAAGTAATTGCGACTTGGTGGCGTTGATTTTGACTCTCCAGTTAGTGCACCAGTCTTCTACTGAATGAAGATATTGTTGCATCTTGGCGATGGCTTGCTTCGCTTGGATGGATTTAATAGCAATTGCCGTGTCGTCAGCGTAGCAGGCGAGAAGAGAATAATGATTAAGGTTTGGTTTAGGGAAGTCAGAGATGTAGAATAAATAGAGAATTGGTCCTAGGATACTTCCTTGGGGGACGCTTGATCTGATGGGCTTGATATTGGATTTTTCGTTGCCTTGAATAACATAGAAAGTACGATGCTGGAGAAATGAGTAAATAAGAAGAATCAGTTCTCGTTGGAGACCCATATTGATAAGTTTGAAAATGAGCCCCTCATGCCAGACGCGGTCAAAAGCTTTTGCTACGTCTAGCATAAGGAGCGCAACACTTTGCTTGTTATGAAAAGCAGCTCCAATAAATTCGACGATGCGTACGAGTTGTCTTGTGGTACTAAGATTCTTTCGGAAACCGAATTGCTCATCAGGAAGAAGAGGAAGATAAGGTTCCAGTCTTGTTAGAATAAGCCGCTCGTAAATTTTCCCTAAGCTCGAAAGCAGACTGATAGGTCTGTAGCCATCTGGTTTAGAAGAATCTTTTCCAGGCTTGGGCAGGAGAAAGATTTTGGCTTGTTTCCATGAAATTGGAAAGTAGTTGTGCGTAAAACAGGCATTAATAATACTGGTTAGTTTGCAAATGATGGTGTTAGGGAGGTTTCTGAGCATTTTATTAGTAATTTGATCAATACCTGGAGCTTTCTTGATGTTAAGTTTTCTGATGATGTTAGTGATTTCTATAGGAGTGGTGAGCCTGATCAGATTATTAACACTAGGGATATGCAGCCAAGAGTGCACGTAATTTTCCAAGTCTTCTTTGAAGGTTTGATTCATGGGTTCTGTATTAGGAGTAAATTGATTTTCCAAATATTCAGCAAAGATTTCAACTTTATCTTTGAGCGAGTAGGCAACTTTGTTATTTGAATAGATAGGTTTGTTGTAAATGCTAGGTCTTTTGAGATTTTGAAGGTATTTCCAAAGGGAGCCGTCATTTATATTGAGTTTTGAAATAAATTCATCTCTGGTTTCTTGTTTAAAATCTATGATGAGGCTTTTGATTCTTCTGTTAAGGGAGTTAATTTCTCTTTTAAGTTCTGGATCCCAATTCCTATGCCAAAGTTTGAGAAGCCTGTTTCGTGTACGAATAATTTCTCTGATGCTGTGAGGAAGTCTGTAGTTCTTGCTTGTAAGTTGAGTGGTGGTAGTAGCATCTCTGAAGGCTTTAAGGATGGTGTCAGTAAGGCATTGAATGGCATGATCTATATCCTGCTTAGTGGAAAGGGAAGTGAATTTAGGAGGATGCTTGACCAGGATATTATAGAAGTAAATCCAGTCAGTATTATGTCTTATAATCGGCGGGTCTTCTTTGATGACTCCTACGTCAGCAATAACAGGAACATGATCCGATGTGAGTTCTGCTTTTACTTCAAGGGATATGGGGATAGAAATGTTAGAAAGCATGATGTCCAAGATATCTGAGTATCTAAGATTTGCAGGTCGAAATGTAGCTTCAGAAGGTATATGGATATAAATAGGATGGTTGCAGATATAATTGTGCAAGATGCGACCATTGGTGTTGGTGCGTCGACAACCCCAGTCGATGTGCTTAGAGTTCAAGTCCCCAGCAATAATTACTTGTTGGTTTTCAGGAAAAAGTTCAGTGAGCATTTCGTTTGAGAGTCTATGTTTAGGAGGATTGTAAATTGCAGTGAAGTGGATGGTGTCGTTTTGAGGCAGAGTGACTGCTATTGTTACACTCTCATAGCCTGAGGATTGGTTATGCGAGACAAGGCAGGACTGTAAGGATTTCTTAACAAGAATGGCTGTGCCGCCGCCACGTTGTGAAAGTCTATCTCCACGGTAGGTGTGGTAATTTGGTACATAAAGTCTATCTGCTGGTATGAGATGAGTCTCTGAAACCATGCCGATATCAATTGAATATTCAATTAAAAAGTTTGTAAATTCTTCAAGTTTGTTTTGAATGCCAGCAGCATTCCAATAACAAATTTTGAGAGGAGAGTCCATATTATTGAACTTGCTGATTGGAGTTAGAAGCATCTGACGTATTTGGATTGTCTTGTTTTCTGATGTTTTGAGCAAGGAGTTGAATGCCTGAGCTTTTTAAGAAATTTACCAGAGTGTTTAGATCATCAAAAATCTTTTTGGCCTCTGTGATGAAGCTGGGAGTAGTTCCATGTGATGTTTTAAGAGCTTCAGCAAAAGATTTGTTAATTACAAATCTGTCAGCGTAAGATTTAACATCTTCTTTCCTTTGAGGCTTGGGGAATTTTTCACAACCCCTAAATGAGGCTGTGTGTTCAAGTCCACAGTTTGCGCACTTGGCAGGTGCATTTTTATCTTTTTTACAAGTTCTGGAGTCGTGTCCTTCTCCGCATTTCACGCACTTGAAATCTTTATGACAAGCAGCTTGTGAGTGATGGAAGCCCTGGCATCTGAAGCACTGGACTGGGCCAGTGCGTCCTTTGTATGGTTCCACCTTGATGTGTAATCCGGCGATTTTTCTTTCAGTTGAAATTTCCTTGGATTTTTCTGTTTTTGGAAGAGTGATAAGAAAAAGGGGATATTTTTTAATTTCCCCTTTGTATCTTTTAGTAAGTTGAGTAACGTTTATTACAGTGTAGTTTTTGCTAATTAGATCATCTTTGATCTCATCTGTGTCAGTATCTATAGGTAAGTGGCGGATAACCACTTTGTGATTCTTTTCTTCAGGTAGTAAGAAGGAATGGTATTTAACTTCTTTTAAGTTTAAAATACGAGTCATTTTTCTATGTGTATCTATGCTGGATACTTTAATTTTGAATCCATCCTTTTGCATATAACCGGTATAGTCCGTTTTATCAGATAAATCATGTTCAAAGAATAATGATTTAAGTTTTGACCAGTTATATAATTAATTAATTCATTATATTAATTCATTAATTCATTAATATATATGGCTGGAGGTGCTTTACCATTTCTAGTTTGATTTTCTTGATTCATTTCATCAGTAGAGGCTTCGTTAGGGTCAGTTGTATTAAGATCCATTTGTTCTTGGTTGAGTGAAGTAGCTGTATGTTTTGTTTGTGCAGCATTCATGGAGTAAGAGAAACCTTTTTTCCTTTTTCCTACAGTTCTGTCCCCTTTTGGGCGTTGTTCTTCTTCAGAACTATCCGTGTCTTGAATCAGTGAGATTTCTGTAGAAATTTCTGTATTCACTTTACTTGGTGAACTTTTCAATTTTTTGCGTTTAACAATTTTCCATTCATTTTCTGTAGGTAAAGAAGAATTTTCTTCTTGATTTTGTTCAATAGATGTTTCAATTTCTTTTTCAGCAGTTATTAAGGCTTCATACACTTTTTGTAATAAATCCAATTCTCGTTCTTCTTTAATCAAAAGAGATCCATCTTGCTTTTTATTTTTGAGCTCCTCGATGGTAGCCGCGAAAACTTTCAAAAGCGCGTCCATGTTTCCGTATCCAAAAGAAATCCTATCCAAAATGGAGCCTGTGCAAATCCAAAAACCTTAATGGATGGAGAACGGCGCCCCGGAACCAGACCCACACGAAGGTGTTCTGGCAGACGGATGAGCCGTTGGAACCTCGCAAGGCCCTTGACTTCCACCTGACAGCGGAAGCTTGAGGGTAACTATGCGAGGTATGAAATCCAACCAATAAAACGATCCGAGGATCAAAATCCAACCAATAAACGATAAGCAATTAATGGCGTTAAAACTACTGAGGGCGAAAGAGCAGACGATCATCGAACAGCAGCGAACGCAGGTCACGTGACGGTACAGGTAGAATCCTCGCAGAGAGCAGCGTCGACAGACGACCTTACCTCAGCGCGTTTCCCCCTCTTGATCGATGAGAGCAGATGCTCTCTTTTTGATCTTATATACTTTTCACGCAGCTGCCGAGATATTGCTAGTACTTTCTGCTTCTCGAAGTTACTGGGAACAATACGAGGGTGGAATTATGGTTACAGCTAACACAGTGGTCAATTACATTTATTCAGTTTCAATACATATTGCGGTGACAGGAACCGGACAAAAATGCCGCCAAGTTTGACGATTTCTCGCCAAATTAAAGAGATGCCCATTTACTCAATGTTAAATGCACTTGCCCCTGTACTTTTCCGGCATAGCTTCTTTTTAGATTTTTCATGTTACAAAAGAAGTATAACAATTTCACTTATAATTCTACTAAAGTTACCTATCTAAGTACAAAATTCGTAACAACACTATTGCAGATTTTGTATTTATTTAGCTATTTTTAGTACAATTGTAATTAAAATTCTTCATTTCCCCGGGCAGTGCAGCGTGTGACGACTTTTAGGAGAAAACTACGCCGAAAATGTAAAAATACAGGAGTACGCGCATTTAATAATATATATCTCGTAATTATACTCTTTTACTATCCAGGAAAATCGAGAAAATACTAGAATTTTCTCGTGCTTGATTAAAAAGCTTATAAAAACGAATTAAAATATCTCAGTTCAGTGTTTATGAGTTTTTTTACTTAATTCTTGTTGTTGATTGTAGCGAATTAGCGGTGAGATCGGATTAGCTTTCTTTCTTTAGTGATAAATTTAGTGAGTTAGATTAGATTTAGTGAGTTCTGGTTATATTTTAGTAGTTTAAAATATAACTATTATTAGATATTGCGATATTGTGCGAACATCTCCGAAGAAATTTCAGCATTTTATTTTACTTCTCGGGATAAGAATAAATTTTATTAACTTTTTATCGACTTGTGCATTCAGTCCATTACGAATCCATACGCTCCGGACCATATATAGTATCACTAAAACAGAAAGTCTGATAGTATTATTTAAAAAAAAAAAAAAATCTGAAAGATTTCAGATTTTAAATTGCGTCCAAAGGCGAGTTTTTTTAACGTTTCGTGTGCTACTTTTTTTTATTAAATATCATGTACTACGTACTCAAACCATAAAATTCAGTTCAAAATCAATATCGCAAAATCATTTTAAAATGAACATATCTTTAGAATTTCCGTAAGTCTCGTGCGCTGGAGATAAAAATGTTTATTTTTTCCGTACAGTGTTGCCATTGCTCACTTTGAAATCATTTAGTTTGTTAATCAGAAATTCGTTGAAATGTTACAAAACATAAAATCGATAATAAAGCAAATTTCAAATTCAAAATTAGGGCTTCCAGATGCCCATATTCGCAGTAGGATTACGTCATTCAAAATTCGATGGCTCTAGGTTTTATCACAATGCGAGAAACATGCATACATTTATGCAGATTTTTCATTTTTTAAAATTTAATGCAGAGCGATAACATTTAGTGGCAACAATTTGAAAAGTGAAACAGGCATTCAGAGTGAATCGACGCAAAATCGCAAAACGAAAGTAATAGTCCTTCGGGACTAAATCCCTTTGTACTAATAAGCTCTGGATTTCCATCTAAGGAGATTACAGTTGGGTGATGTCAGTATTCAGATTTACCTTTTATAGAGTTTCTACGAATTACAAATAATCTTATGTACAGTTTTCAACTGAGTCAGTGGGATTTAGAATCTTAAGAGATAAATGAAAGTTGGTATTTTATATTGAATTTTTCACTTAAATGCTAGTGCTTAAAATTATTTAAGTATTAAAAATAATATAAACTTTTATGAAAATTTATATTATATATATTTATATTATAA
>KK118213.1:0-16087 GCA_000611955.2 Stegodyphus mimosarum | reverse complement strand
TACCTACAGACATTTTTTTATTGAAGAGATCATTGAACATTCCAGTATGGAAACAGGAATAGCTGTAAAACTAAATGCCCTTCCCTAGATTTTCGGAATTTTTACTTTTCAAGCGACCTGTGTGTCTGTTAGATGGCCATACACCATACTTTAGGCATGATCTTTCAAAGTTTGTTTTGGATATTATTGCTGCAATGAGTATTACTTAAGATCAAAAATGAATACTTTCATTGTTGTGTAATCTAAATCTTTATGATATAAATTGCTGTCTTCTGTCACTCTCTATCCGTGTCAAATTTAATAAATTTCTGCGTGGTATTTTTTTAAATAGTAAAAAAAAATATGTTTATTCTTCAGTTTGAACACAAGAGCTAAAAAATTACGTACAGAGAAATAGAGTAAAACTTAGCTGAAAATAACATGGGAAATCGATGCTTCCACTGTCGTTTTGATTTATAAACATAAACGCAAAAGAATGCTTCATATTTTAAAGATGTGTGATGATAGTCTATATACAGGATATATGATAATTAATGATTTATGCTATGAAAAGCTGTAGTTTTTCCGCATATAATTTGTAATATTGTTTTTTGGAGCTAATATATTATTTCACACCTTTGTAATTTGTGGTGCTAGTGTTAAAAAAATGAATCACTTCTTTTACCACCTTTTTTACCTCTTTGTTTCAAATTTCGAAAAAAAGAAGTAATTAATTATAAAGAAAAATTTGCTACGCGTATGGTCAAGACAAGTTCTGCATGTAATTTTTAGCTTAATTTTAGAAGTTTGCACAAAAGGAGTTTCAAAAGATTATTATAATATCCCAATAAGTGTGTTTAGCTCCAATTAATTTTCTTTTCGTTGGGTGTGTAGTTAAAATTTAAGAGAAGGAAGAAGGGGAGAAACGTACCTTGTCCTTGAAATGGTTAGTTTGCAATCTGTTGCGTAATGAGGAGTGACACACGTTCTAATTTATCATTGCATGCGGTTGCAGGTAATTGTTTGCCTTTAAGGTAGCATCTATCATGTCTTATAACAGCGGTATCTTAGAAATGTTATAAGTATTATGTATTTATTATCGCATTATTTTTAACCTCTACTTTTCTTATTCATTGCTCACGTCCTTAGTTATGTATGTCCTCACGATTCGGGTTGTGGCTCACTTGAGCTACTGCCCATCATTTCCTCGTATTTTTATTTTTTCTGATTCTTAATAATGTTTTGCCTACGGTGGAAAGGTTAATTCTAAGCATGGGTTGAATATAGGGGTAATTTCGATTTCCTTTCTCATTTTATGTCGTGCATTTAGTGCAAGACAGCCGTGCCCGTGTAATAAACCACGTTTCGCTCATTTTGTTTAGTGTAATTACCCCGAGAGAGATCGTGCGCATGCGCCTTTCGTAAGGTCAGTTCGATGTGTCGAAAGTTTGTTTTACTGTATTTTTTGAAGATATTTGATGCGGAGTTTTGCGAAAAATCGTGTTTTATATTCATATTGATTGCTGAGAAAATATATATTGAACGGTAGCCTTCGTTCTGACAAGCGTTTAATTTCTACAAGCAAAAATTGTAAATCTAAGCACGAAATCTTCATCTATTATCTTTCACAGTGCTTTTCAAATGAAAAATAGTTCTTATAACTTAGAGTTGTAACACGAAACATACGGGTTGCAACCTCTTTAAAAGTTGTATTTTAAGTAGCTGCGTAAAAGAACAGTTCCAAATAGACATTTTGCATACATAAAAGCATGAATTATTTGTTTATGTATTTATAAAACTTGATCTGTTTGCTACTTTTGACAGTATAAAAAATTATTTTAACTATTTAATTTTGTTCTGTTAAAGTCGTCTGTAAGGTAGTAGGAAGAGAACTTTTCAAATAAATTGTTATTTTCCTATTGTTCAGAGAAAGTGGAATACAAGAAGAATACCAACTACAACAAAGATATTTAGTGGAGAAAATACGTATGATGGACGTATGAATAATTAAAGAATCAAAGGGAACATGTTAAACTCAGTACTTTTTTTTTTCTGTAGCATTTATCACTGATTGCAGGCGGAATGATAGTCACTGATATAGATTTTTAATAGCTATCTCTCGAATGTCATACCATGTAAATTGAATATATATCCATAACTTCTCACTTGTAGTTGACATGTGAAGCAAGCTTCTAACAATCGTATCTCATTCATTATCTCTGGAGGATAAATCGGGCGACTCTGCAGGCCGGGGAAAACTTAACATTTGGTTAGTCATACAAGGAACGCAAAACAAGTCCCTGCGGTGTAGATAATGATATTGTCCTTTTCCAGAGTATCTCCAGGATGATTATGTTGCAATATTAAGATGAACTTTATCCAAGGCTCCAAAACTTCGTGAATGAAATGCAATAACACTCCACTTTATGGCGCTGACGATAAGCACAGTCTGACACTCTGCAGTATAGCCCTTCAGATGGTGTTCACCCATGGCAGCGGTAAAAAAAGGTCCGGCCGTCATCGGTTCACCTATTGTACGTATACATATCGAAAGAGATAATTTCTTCCCATTCAAAATCCCGATATATTTGCTCTCTACCTTACAACATTGGAGTATCTGGCGTTCATGGTAGGACATACTTCAAATGAAGTTGCAAAAGTGTGCACTGAACTTAGTGATGAGTCGGTACTACCGAACCGAGTATTTTGTAACTGGTACTTAGTTGTAACGGGTACTGAAAATCGGTACATCCAGGTAACCGTTACTTGAGTACCGAAATCGGTACTTTTCGGTATTCGTTACTTCTGTACCAAAACGGGTACTTTTCGGTATTCGTTACTTCTGTACCGAAGCGGGCACTTTTCGGTATTCGTTACTTCTGTACCGAAATGGGTGCTTTTCGGTATTTGCTACTTTGTAACGAAAATATACGTCTCTTCTCGGTATTTCGGTATTCATTACTGGAGGATCGATGAGGGTTTAGCTCACTTCGGCTTTGGTACGAGGACAGTAGTATCTGGTTGTATTTGCGAAATGATGATATGCGCTCCTTGTGTCCATGAATAACCCTGAAATAGGGCATGGAATGGCAAACGTTTTTCTTTAAAAACTAATAATGAAATCTTGAATGCTTGGAAATTTTCAGATTCATATTGATTAAAACTAAAGCAACAGTTTTATGATGAATAATTCTTCATTCTTGACTAAATACAAAATCATTTTTTAAACTAGAATAAATGCTGGGGCACGTTCATGTATTACGTAAGCATTTTAAGGGGAGGGGAGGTATTAGGATTTGCGTATTTTTGGTGACAAGGTGTAGGAAGGGGTCAAAAATAGCCAATAACGTACTTACGTAATATAAACCCCTTGTGTGTTGGAGGGGGGGGAGGATATATGTCAACTGTAATGTAATTTAATTTTTTAAGGTTTCTTTTTTTTTTGAACCATTTGTTCCAATCTCCTTTTATGATTATCCTGCTTTTATTTTATTTTCCTTGAGCTACTGCATTTGATTTCAGTTTGCTGCACAGTTTTTTTTAAATATTTAACTCCTTTTTCTTTTTTTATTTCTTCAGACTTATCTTATCTTTTACATCTTTCTTATATTCTGAATTATTTCATTTTTAGTACTTAAAGGCCTTGCCGCTGTACCTATTTCAGAAAATGTCACAGCATCTAGTGGATCACTAAGCCAATCAACATAAAATACAGACGCAATTTTAAACTTTTCTAATGAAAGAACAAAGATAGATAACTGACCCACTTATGATAATTCTTCCCCCTTCTAAAAACAGATTTTCATCTCCCCAAAAACTAAACCCAGGTCACGTGCCTAACGCAGGACTGTCAACGCCTGCTTTACCCTCCAGGACGTGACGACGCTCCTCCGATAGGAAGAGAGGTGAACTTTGACCTGGCAGTCCGAATATTCTTCTTCTTTTTTTTTTTTTTACTGCCTCTGGAGCTTATTTGAGGGATTGAGGGGGAAAAAAACTATCGAATGCAACACCGGAAATTATCCGGACATGTTTATGTAAACATACATTCCCTCCCCTTTTTTCCTTTGCATTTTTTGCTCTTTCATGCCTGATTAATAGAATCATTACGCGATATTGCACTTACCCTTTTCACAGTGTAGTGCTGATTTTAGAATTTGCAGCTGGAGTGAACAGCGGAAGTCGTTAATAGAATTTTTTTTATGCTTATCTTACGATGCTGATGACGATCTCCCAACTTCGTCACTTTTCCCATAAGATTCATTCTTGCCTCGTACTGGTGAGTATCGGTACGTTATAGACTTGCTTAGTTTCTATCAGTTTCTTACGCCTCAGAAGAAAAAAAAATCGAATTACAAAATGTCTAGTAAGAAAAGGAAATTCAGCTTGGTTTGGCAGCGCTTTTCCTATACTAATGAAGACGAAAATGTTATGTGTGACATTTCTAAAGACCTTATTATCCATCAAAGGTGGTTCAACAGAAAATTTAAAAAAACATTTGCAAAGGAAGCATTCTTGTGTAAATCTGCACGAGAAACGCGCTTTGCCGAATCAAGATGTTGATGATATTGATGCCGCTCCAGCCCGTTCTGTCGTCAATAGCCCTGCAGATGGTGGGCAACCGTACACATCCCAGCAGACTACACAACTTACGGTAGACAAAAGTGCTTGTGATATTGTTGGTGTATTTTCACAAAAATCCCAGTCCAGCATAATGCAGTTTGTCCAGAGGAATACGATGGATGTACATAAAAAAAAAGTAATCGATTGCGTACTGATCAAAATGGTATATAAGGATTTACAACCAATAAGTATCGTAGAAAATGAGGGATTCCGAGAATACTCAAAGGCTTTGAAATCCAACCTATTCCTTACCTTTACGGAAAACGGTTTCTAAATCCTTGCTTCCTGCTGCTTATGAAGAAAAAAGGAGTAGTTTAAAAAACGTTCTTAGTGCTGTACAAAATATCTGTTTGACTGTAGACTGTTGGAGCAACCAAAAGGCTGAAAGTTACATGGCCGTGACAGGCCATTTTAGTGACGAACACATGCAAAGGAAAACGGTACTGATTGACTGCTCAATTTTTATGAACGTCATTCAGCCAAAAATATTGCAGAAAATATCATACACATTTGTCAACCATATTTTCCGATGGAAAAAGTGTCTTTAAGAGTGACTGACAATGCCAAAAATATGATTAACGCTGTCGACAGCGAACTAAAGTTAAAACATTTAGGATGCATTGCACACTCTCTCAATTTGGCTGTCACAAATTCTCTAAACGAGGTTAACGACCTTCTAACGAAAATTAGGGATATTGTGATAGTTTACAGAAGAAATAATATCGCTGCAAAAAATCTGCGAAAATATCTGTGCTCTAGCGAGGAGAGAAAAGACTTAAAAGTCATCTTAGATGTGAAGACTCGTTGGAACAGCACGTTTTATATGGTAAAACGTTTCCTTGAACTGAAAGACGCTATTCGTTCTACAATGGGTTTGATGAACGACCCCCCAGAGGCTCTTGATGTGCCAGAATGGGAAAGTGTCCAACATCTTTGCGACGTTTTGAAACCTTTTGAAAAGGTGACTTGCAAGTTGAGTTCGGAAAAATACTTGTCAGTATCTATGGCGCCTGTGTTAATCGGCGGACTTCAAAAAATCTGTGAAAATCTGCTTAGTAAAAGTGTTAATGAACAAGTACAAAATGTGGTATTAGTACTACAACGTGAATTGGGTAATAGATTTACAACTCTATCGATTCAAGAGAAGACATTGCTCAAGCCGCTTTCCTTGACCCCCGAATAAAAAAATTGGGGCTCAAATGTGATGTCGCCAAAAAAATTGAAAATGATATTATCTGTGAGTTATCGGTAGTTGCACAAACTACCCATAATCTTGTTGAGGATGTGGAAGGGGATGATGAAGAGATAGACGAATCATCGGTTTGGTTCGAGTTTGAGAGTAAAGACTCTCGAACTTCATCAGCTCCCGCAGCAGACGCGGCGATCGACAAAGCTGCGGCAGAAGTGAAAAGATACCTGCAAGAGCCCATTCTTTCCAGGAAATCTGATCCACTGGAGTGATGAGAAAAGAGTAAAAATGTATTTCCTAATTTGTATGAATTATCACGGAAAAAATTAGGCCTTGTGGTTACTTCAGTGCCATGCGAAAGGGCTCTAAAGCTGGATTAATACTAAATGATCGGCGAAACCGTTTGAGTGGACAAAAGTTGAAACAATTAATTTTCTTACAATACAATTATAATATTTAATCATTTGTTGACCTTCTTAAAATTCCAACCTAAGTTCAGCTTGAAATGTTTATTTCTATGTTTATTTTCGCTGCATTATTTTCAAAACTGTTTCTGGGAGTCAATTTTTTTTATGTTAATTTTTCATTACATATTTTAAGTGGTCTTTATAAAAAAAAATAGAAGGAATTAAAATTTCCATAAAGTTAGAAAATTTGATACTTTTATAACGTTTTGCACAGTCTATCGAAGTTTTATTTATTTTAATTAAATGAATATTACTTCATTCAAATGTCAATTTCTTAAAAAAATATTATTTTGAAATTGTATTTAGATTATTAATATAATATAAAGTTCTACAGTTCTATTATTTACTTAGCTGTACTCACATATGTTAAGTTCTCATATAGTTGAAAGCATGCTGACTTATTTTCTAGTGTTTAAATCATCTTTAATTTAAATTTTTATATCGAATGTACTTATTGAATTCATATAATGCGATTTTACAAATATTTTTGTTGCTTTTTGCTGTTACAGCATCCAGATATTACGTTCTCGTAGTTTTAAAGACATGTTGCCTTATTTCCTAGTGTTTTTAATAATCTTTCATTCAAAATTCTTATGTCGAATGTGCTTTGGCTGTAATTTGAGTTTTAAAAATATTTTTTACCATTCTGTTGCATTTTTGTGTTTACAGCAGTTACTGCATCCAGGTATTGCGCTCTCACAATTTTAAACCCTTTGCTATCTTATTTTCTAGTGTTTTTTGAGAATCTTCAATTCAAAATTGTTATATTGAATGTGCCTTTTAAAATTATATTGTGCGTTTTTAAAAATATTTTTAACCATTTTGCTGAAATTTACTTATTACTGTAGCACATTCAAATATATTACATTATCCTACTTTTCAAAACATACCTCATTTTCTAGTGCTTTTTGGTAGTTCAAAATGTTTAAATCAAATATATATGTTTATGCATTTTTTAAAATCATATTTTTCGTTTTTAAAAATATTTCTAATCATTTTGTTGTTTATTGTACGGGGCCAAATCTCCAAAAGTGCAAATTTAACTCTAAATAAACCTAAATGTAATTTAAAAAGGAACAGTATAAACTTTTTTTGTGGAAAAGCTCTTCAACCATGTGTATATGAATAAATGTGTAAAATTTTATTTTATGCCAATACTGTACAATTAAACACACAAAGTCATTTAAGTTATATTTAATGTTTAAATTATCTTACTTTTTTATTCAGAATTTTTAATATCTATAGGGGAGACTAGAGAATAAGAGATTTATCTTTTTTAAAATTTGCTAGCTTGAATAAGTTTTATTTCGCAGTGGCACTGAAGGTCATTATCTTATCTATAAGTGGGATAAAGGTTTGTGATCATTTTAATTTCTAGACCCTACGCACCCCTATGCCCTTTTCTACCGACTTGAAGGTATTGAACGACTTCTGTGGTATGTGTTTTATCCGTATAAATAAAAAATATCATGTTAAAACAGATTGATCATTAAATTTCTGATATTTACTTAGGAAACTGCATCCTATCGGGTTGCTACACAGCTAGTTATAGTTAATTTTCTATTTTAAATTTATTGCGACATTTTTACTCATAGTATAGTGTTGCATCAAAATTTCTATTTTCCGATTTTTTTCCCTTTGTTTCCCTCCAACAACACAACAGAACACAGCCGAAAAAAACATAGTGTACTCTCCCTTCCTTCAATATCATATAAAGAAAATCTTCCGACGTTTTCCAAGTACGCAACTATGCTCATTTGGGGCTGTCCATAAATGATGTCACACTTTTCTGCAACATTTTGGACCCCCCTCTTTGTCACAAAGTGTCACACTTCAACATACCCCCTCCCCCCTTTGTCACATGTCACGCAATATTACGTAAACTTATACTTGCAGTTCAAAAACGTAGCACTGCGTTATAGATCATATTTCAGACTTTATTTTTAAAGTTAAACTATATGTTTTAATGACATCTGTGAATATAACAATAGTAAAGATTCGTGCACTTATTTTGTATGAAATAAGAGAAAAGTTTACAGCAAAAAACATAATTAATACACAATAGCAATAAAATTACAATTTCTGCCGCTACCCTATTCTCAAAAACCTACTCTGAATGCCCTTTTTTTTTGGAAAGAAAGGAATGTAAGTAAAAAAAAAAATCACATGAAAGTTGCTTTCGCCCCAATTTTAAGGAAATACCTTCAAATTTTGGTAATTTTAAAATAACTTCAAAATTCAATCTGCTGATTTTAAACATTTTTATTTTAATTAAAATATGATGTCACACTTCTTGTTACCCCCTCCCCCGCCTTGTCACAAACTGTCACAATTTCACTAACCCCCCCTCCAAGCGTGACATCATTTATGGACTAACCCTTTCACGAAATTGATAGAGCACCCATCGTTTTTGCTGCACCTGCACACAAGACACAACCGAAAGCGAAAATGTTTCCATCCATCCATCCACTTGCCGCGCCAATCCTCCCAACCCCTACTGATTATCAAAGACAATCTACACAAACCCAACACCAGACACAATCCGCCGCGCTCTCCTGCTCCTCAGACACTTCCGTAGTTGACATGTTTTCTAATATTCAAAATCTTACTCCGTACAGATAAAATCAAACACGTGGTGACGTGGCAGAGTTCCTTCAGTGCGCAAAATCGTTAGCTGCGTATTATGGTACTCCAAATCGTTACTAGGGCACTTCGGTACTCCAAATCGTTACTAGGGTACTTCGGTACTCCAAATCGTTACTAGGGTACTCCAGTACAGCAAACCATTACTCCGGTATTTCGGTACTCCAAATCGTTACTTGGGTATTCGGTACTTGAAATCGGTTTTCGGTACTTTTCAAAGTAATGGTTACTTGAGTAACGGGTATTTTGTACTGGGTACTTGTCTGTACCCGTTACTTTCGTACCGGGTACAAGAAAGTACCGAAGTTGCCCATCACTAACTGAACTACAAGCCCTCGCTTAAGTACTCACTCACAGACATTACTAATAAAGTCATCTGATGTGTTAGTGTCTTCTCTTAATGCGCTAGCGTTATAGAAGCTGTTGTATGTTCTGTCATTACCAGGTATCTATCTTTCCTATCTTTCGTGCCTATAGGTATTCCATTTCTCTTATATCGATGCATTCAAGCCTTCCTCTGTTTATTTATCTCGTAGTATTGTAAGGTTTTAGTTAAACAACAAAAACTAACATACTGTGGTTTCACAGTACCAGAAACCACTTTTTCTTAATCGTACCATTTTTACTTTTTCGATGCCTGCCATTTTTCCATAAGGCTGTCTGTCTGGCTTTGGATAAAGATATGCTTACGGAATTGTTAGTGCAGTAACAATAGATTTCATTCATCAGTAACTGAAATTTGTCTCTTGAGTTCTTTTTGATATCCTACGAGGAATATTTTAACCTTGAAAGCTTGCAAATCCTGTTTTCTCCACAGCTGAAATTTAATCATTTGCATATCTCATGATAACTAAACATGTGTCCTTAATTTTAGATCTATTTAACCTTTTCCCGGTATTGCAGTTTCTCTGAACAGCAATGTATGACAAGAAAGAATGGAAATTATAACCAGGAAATCGCATGTGATGTTGTACTTTTGAAACATAGCATGCCATACAACCCAGGAAAAAACTGAACAATTTGAAAGTAAACATGCAGAAAAGTTCAATATAAAAATTAGTACAAATAAGCATAAAACTGTTGACGCCGTTTTATTGGACCAGCTAACTGTCAGTCCAACTGTAGAAAGAATTGCTTGCTAAATACATTACCAAGCCCGGTCATGCTCCTTTCAACTAAGCACTTCAAATTTTGAAAGTCGATCTATAATTTTCTACTATGTTCGCTGTTACAACACACTTTAAATTCTAGTAAAATGAAGTCAGCGATATATTCATTCTTATTTTAGCTAATAATTACACTAAAATTCATTATTTACTATAATATGTCATGCTTATTTCTATGCCAGCAGTAAATGCAAAGGTATGTTTGCTTGATCTAATCACAATGGAAAACGAATCGTCTTAAATTATACCACCGTTCAGTAAGTGTTCGTTTAGAGAGGTGCCAATCAACGTCTCGCCAAGGGAGGTAAAATACTGTTGCGTGCATACGGGTTCGTCATAGACTAAATCCACAAGACCGATAATAGGTTAGTAAAAATTTATTTTTTATCAAAACAAATATTCAGAACTCTGGAATTTTCCTCAGAAATAATCACAGTTCATAGTATCACACAGTATAATCAGTACTTACACTTCAAACTTCTTTAAGAACGTTAAATACAACGCAATGCAAAGCGCATCTAAAGAGGAATCTTACTGGGATATCTCATATTACACGAAACTAAAGAACTCGCAACAACAGTAACTAAGCAACTGACAGCAGATGCTCTATCTTCGGCCTTAAATAGTTTTCAACCGACCGCGAGATATTTCTAATATTTTCAGCCTCTCGAAATGAATGGAAAGCAATAAGAGTGTAGAATTGCGATCCGTGATACCCATTTACTCAATGTTAAATGCACGAGCCCCTGTATTCTTATTTTTCCGTCACAGCGTTTTTTTTTTTTTTTTTTTTTTTTCGCGTTTTTTTTTTTTTTTTAAATTTGTCTTGCGCTACGTTACACAGAAAAATATAACAGTAATCATAATTCTACTTAAATTACCTGTCTAAATACAAAATTCGTAGCATTCGTCCCCTCTTCCCAAGGACTGTACGACACGGGCAATACAATCCCTGAACAGAAAACCATACTTACAAATAAAGCATCAATGCAATAATGAACATCACAATACAATAACAAACAACGTAAACAGTAATTACATTAGGCTTAGAATTTGATGACTTATGGATCCGAGCTACGACATCCTTCAGCCTGTTTAGGACTGTGTAAGAACCATCCCAATGTGACTGTAGTTTTGGAGAGCTACCTTTCTGTCAAATCGTATTCCACAGCCACACCTTTTCACCTTCGTTGATTCGATGTCTTATAGCTCTCGTGTCGTATCGGGTCTTCATCTTCTCTGTCGCCAAGTTGACTCGCTCTCGTACAAAACGTGACATCAATTCAAACCGTACCTGCAGGCAATGAAGGCGTATTCAGACGGTGACCTCAAACAAGAGATCACAAGACAGACAAAGGTCACGAACATCTAGGATTCGGAATAGCCGGTATTCTTTTGGACATCACTGCGATAGGCCAGTAAGAACAGTGGTAAATTCTTGTCCCACTCCTCTTGGCTCTTGGAAACCACTAGCGGGAGATTATAAAGCGTGGTTCGATTAAACCTCCCTACCGTGCCGTCTGACTGGGGATGTAAAGGTGTCGTTTGGGTTTTGTCAATGCCGAGTAGCTTGCTGAGTTCTTTAATTAAGCCGAGGTAAAATTTCTCCCTTGATCGGAATGTAACTTAAGAGATACTCCGAACCTGAAAATCTCCTGGAGACATTCCGAAACTGCTGTACAATTACCTCTGTTATCGTGACAGCTTCTTGATCAGAGAGCCTAATATTGTTTTGTCGTAGGATTACAGATCAAAATGTCCTGCCAGGTAGGTTTTCTGTTTGAAGACTCCATTAAGTGAATTATGGATTTAATGTCGCCGTACTCCAGATGGTCTTTCTTGACTTCTTTGTCACTCCATGGGTATCGATCAGCCAATGTTGATGTTATAACTTGTCTTGCGACCCGATTGATTCCCGTATTTCACTTGGATCTTGGAACATAATCGGCAGCTTTCTGGGCAGGGTCTTCTAGACAGGACATTGCCGTTTCCATGTGATGATCGTTTCCAATGACGAATATTGATGTCATATTCCTGGAGTCTCTGTATCTACCTGGGTATTTGGCCTTCAGAATTTTTGAAATTTAACAGCCAGGTTAACGATACATGAATCGTGGAGCGCAGGAATTTTCTGCCGTAGAGATAATGATGCAAATGTTGTACTGCTTTAACTATGGCGAAGAACTCTCTCCTGATGACACAGTAATTCCTTTCCGGTTTAGATAGGCACTTACTCCAGTAGGCGACGACGCGTTCTTGACCGTTTATTTCTTGGGGTAAAACAGCACCGAAACTTTCATTGCTCGTATTCGTATCAGGAATAATTGTTATTTGAAGCTGAGGATACGTCAGAATTGGAATAGATGTTAAAGTTTCTTTCAGGTTGTTAAATGCATCCTCATATTCTTTTGTCCACAAAAACTTTTGCTTGCTCTATGTCAGCTTGTGAAGGGGGTCTTGCGATGGAAGAAAAGTTCTTCAGGAATCTCCTATAGAAGGTGCAAATTCCAAGGATACTTCTCAGCTGATGGACATTTTCGGGGCGTCTCCAGTTTTTAACTGCTGACACTTTTTCAGGATCCGTACACGCACCTTTAACAGAGTTGGCATGTCCGAGGTAAAACACTTCCTGTCTAAATAATTTACATTTGACAGGGCTTAACTTTACATTGGTTTCTTTCAGTTTCTGAAGCACATTTCTAAGATTTTCTAAATGTTCTTCAAAACTCTTCCCGACGATGATGACGTCGTCCAGATATATCAGACAGGCTTCGTAGGAAAGACCTCTCAACACAGTCTCCATGAGGCGTTCGAATGTAGCTGGCGCGTTACATAGTCCAAACGGCATCGCCTTGAACTTCCAAAATCTTTATGCGGCAGTAAATGCCGTCTTTTCTCGGTCATCAGGATGTATCCCAGTACCCATTCATTACATCAACTTTCGGAAACTTGCTTCCTGGAAACCACTTGCTTCCAGAAAGAGTGTCCAGAATGTCATCAATTCGAGGAAGAGAGTAGCTGTCTTTCTTCGTAACCTCGTTCAACTAACGATAGTCAACGTAAAATTTTGTTGAACGTCTTTCTTTCTGACCATGACGATGAGAGATGCCCATGGATTTGCTCACGGCTCGATGACATTGCTTTCTTGCATGCCTTTTAGAAGTTTTCCTACATCTTCCTGTTTAGCAATCGGTAGATGTCTTAGATGTTGCTTAATTGATGGGTGATCTCCTTTGTCGCTTCTGTGGTGTGTCGACATGGTTCGACCTGCGTCAGAAGACGAAAATGAGAAAGCATCTTGAAATTCTTGAATGACACATTCGGCAGCATTCTACTCTTCATCGTTTAATTCTGCAGTAACTCCAGTGTAATGCTCTCTGAAGACACGCATTTTGGAGTGCTACGGTATGGTTTAACGCTTGTCGCTGGATACATGCTGCAACCACTTCACCTTAAACTCTCGCCTTGTCAGTTACATTGGCAACTCTCACCGAGATAACGGTCGTCGATAGGTCGACAAGTGCTGCGGCTACTAGTACACCTTTCGGGCTGTTACATTTTTTGGGATATTCCATGACGCCGTAGCGGAAATCCCTACTGTCGGCTAGGAATCCAGGAAGTAATTTCTGTTCCTGCTGGTATTGTGGCATCATCTTGAGCTGATTTGGTGGACATATTTAACTCTTTCATCATTAATTCCGAATAGGGTTATGTCCTCAGAGGCAAAAGGAAGTTCGTTATTTTGAAAGTCCAAGGAAAAATTATATTTCCATAGAAAGTCTAATCCTTTTATGCAAGGGTCTATAATATCTGCTACATATGCCGCGTGATAGTAGGCGGCACTTCCAAACGTGAAGTTCACGTTTAACTTCCCATGTGTCTTGATATGATCACCAGACGCAGTCTGGAACACAGGATGGCGTCCAAAGGCGTTCGCCTTTAACTCTTTCACGACCAAACCGCCCTACACGGCCCTTCATTTAGACGACCGAAAACGGCCGAGATTACGATCTCGTTTTCTTCCCTCCCCCTAAGGTATGCAGTAGATGGATTGGGCGAGGAGGTCCAATTCCTTGGCCATTCAGGTCACCTTATATAACGCCGCTGGACTTTTTCCTTTGGGGATTCGTAAAGGACAACGTTTACAGGAGGAGAGTGTCGAACATTGATGACCTAAAAGCCAGAATTACAACCGCAATAGCCTTTGTGGATGCCGACATTCTTGCCGGTACCTGGCGTGAAATTGAATATCGACTTCATATTCTCCGTGCGACGAAGGGGGCACACGTGGAAGTTCATTGACAAGGGTCATGAAACTTTTTGAGTCTATCTAACCATTTATGTTATTAATTTTAATCTATCTTTATTATTTTATGAGTTATTAAACATCAAAATGGGTCTGGGACTTTATAAATACCCTGTATAGTAATCACGTGGTTGCTTATTTGCATTAAATCTATAGTTATCGAATTCTAAATTCCGTAAAATGCGAAGCAATTTCGCTACGTTCTTCCTTTTATTAAAGAATGAATAATTTTCAACTTTAATATCAGTATTGACAACTTATGATTTTGCAATAAAATTTTTGAAACTTTATGACTTCTCGACTTAAACGATAGCTCATTTGATTTTGCACCTTCTTAGTTTTGTTCAAGTCGCTTTGTCTTCAAATCGAGGGTAACGTTTTCCAAAATACAAGCTCGCGAACTTTGGTGGAAAAAAATTAAAAGCATCACTGCATGTTTGAATTTTCTTTAAGTTTTCCAAAATAGGTTGAATAGATGATGATGCGCAGTCTTGAAAAGGAGAAAAGAACTTGCATCAAATACATTACTTTCCGATGTAAAGCATTTGCACTAACGTAAACAGTATTGTTATCAACGATACTGCTGTGGCGTGATCAGGTCACCGATGAAAATGATTGCATAAACTAGGATTCATTGCTTGCAAAATTCTAGTGAAAGAATTCCTTGAAATGAATCTTATGTATTTTCTTATACTCCATAAAAACTCTTAAATGTTTTGTTCTTATTTCCAGTCATTCTAGCCTTCGAATTTGTGCAGTTCAAATGAAAATCTGAGAAAAGAAAAATTAAAGTACACTTTTTTCCTTGTTGTTCGGCATAAAGTATCGTATCCCTGTTGTAAAATTCTGATTCTGTACTCTGTACCAACTTTCTGATTATTATGATATATCATAAAATTTTGTTTTGCATTCTCTGCCATGCTGGTTATGATCATCATGATCTATTTTTGGATTATTGTGCTCTGTTTTATTTTGTAGACAAATTACTATGTCTTTAGGTACGATTCTGATTATTATATTGTTACATGTCAATGAGTTCGTAATGGAGGGAATGGTCACAGAACCGATGAAAGATTGATATAATTTATTTTCCGAAAATGCTTCACAATTCTGCAACTTTCCACACAAAAGTAGTTGTACAGCTCTTCTCAGAATGACAAAGCCCAGTCAGTAGTTACCACTTAAAACTACTAAGAAAGTCGAACACAAGGCAGTGAACACAAGCGCTTCAGAAGCTATGGCTCGCACGATTATCTCATAATACCCTGAACTTCCAAGCTAAACTGAAAATTGGTGCAGTCTCCGGTCCTGTATATAGTTTTCTCTCATCTGCCAAAAATGTTACCACTAGCTTCGATATCTCAAAATTGCTGGAAGGTATACACGCTTACAGCTTCGTACAGCGACATTTGATGATTTCTCCCCGAATTTAGCGACAAAAATTAGTCATCAAATCCATCGCCAACATGGTGCAATTTTGCTAAATAACGATTTACCTCAGTGTTAAATGGACTTAACTCTGTGTCCCTTTACCGGCGAAATTTTGCATTCTTATTCTTTTTATGCTACATTATTCAAGAGGTACTGCAATTTCATACAATTTTACTAAAAGTATGTACATGTGTACAAATTCCATAGCAGTATTATTATATTACTAGCGGGCAAGCCCGCCAGCTGAGCGGGCTGTGCCCGCTTGTTCCTTGGGATTCGAAAG
>KK118212.1:441385-453304 GCA_000611955.2 Stegodyphus mimosarum | reverse complement strand
CCGGCGAAGGCGTTGCACATTTTTCATGTCTCCTGCTACTAAATAACCTAATGTCTCTACAAACACACAGAATATTGGTAATAAAAAGACACAATGTTTTCTAAAGCCATCTTTAGTCGAAAATTGAACATTGTTATGATAAACTGGGAAAAGGCAAAAAATAAATAAATAAATAAATAAAAATATATACCAACACTTAATGTTGGATTGGAAATTCTAAACGTATGCTGCTGTGGTGCTTTTAAAATCTTCGTAATTTTGCTGTTAAATTGTCTATGGCGCAAGTGCGAAGAAAATTATGCTTAATAGTAAAACTAAAAAACAGAAAATGAAATTGTTTAGTAGGAGTGAGTGCAACGGCAGACTCGTAGACTGCGAGCTCAGCGTGAGCGTAAAAAACCTTAACAAAAACTTTTGGACGACTGTTAATATCTGAAACCTAACAGATTTTCCTTTTTATTTTAATCATTTTGTCTCACCATTTTTTTTTTGCAAATTCGAAATTTAATTTAATTAGAGTTTTAATTGCTAGGACTTCATTCTAGGGCAAGAATGGCGAACAGAAAATAATTATAGCTTTATGTTCAAAATCTTCAAAAAGTGATGGGCACGTACTATCCAGGCTTTCTTCAGAACTTTTCCCTCTCCAAAGGACTCGCCATAATAACAACTTAAAATATATGCTAGGTCAAAGTCATTCGCATCCAAAATACTTGCTTTCATAGTATGACAGTTGTTGTTAAAATATTTAATAATACACGTCTACTATTTACTTCTGTCTTTAACTACACATGCAACATTACAATTGTTTCATAATGCTATTTTGCAGATGATGTTCTACATACTATTTTTCCAGACCATAGAACGCACACCGCCTTATCGCTGTCATTAATTATGCCAATATTTCTCAGTACCCCAAGTTTGGAATGCTTTGTTATACTTATCTTGTCTTTTTAATCCAAAGGGGCTTTGTCCCTGAAGGATTATTGTTTTCGTTTTGCGATTTTGCGTCGGAAACATCAAATGTAGGTTCACTTTTCACACTGTTGCCACCCAATATTGCTGCCCTGTATTATATTTAAAGAAAGTAAATAATGAAGAAGCTGTATATATGCATGTCTGTTTCTCGCATTTTGATAAAATGACATTACCTAGAGATATCGAATTTTTAATGACGTAATTCTGCTGCGGATATGGGCATCTGGAATCCCAAATTTTAAATTTGGAATTTGTTTTGTTATCGATTTCATATTTTGTAAAACTTTAAGGAATTTTTGATTAACAAAGTCAAGGATGTCAAGGCGAGCCATGGCAACGCTGTACAGAAAAAACATTTTTATCTCCAGCGCGTGAGACTGTGTATAGGAAATTCTAAAGATATGCTCGGTTTAAAATAATTTTGAGATATTGTTCTTTAACTGAATTTTATGGTTTAAGTGCGAAGAACATGGTATTTAATAAACAAAGGTTACATACAAAATGTTAAAAAAAGCCCCTTTGGACGTAATTTAAAATCTGAAACATTTCACATTTTTTTTTTTTTTTTTTTTTTTTTTTTTTTTTTTTTTTTTTTTTTGCAGCTGACATAATTGAACCTTTCTGCAACTTTTCGTTTTTATTTTGATGCATCAAGAACTGGACAATCGCAACTCGATCTTTGCTTGAAAACTCTTTTTCTTTTATATTACTTTTACACCGGGCTGATATTCAACTGAAACAAAACAAGCGGTTTCGATTAAGTGGTAAAATTTGGAAAATAGTTATAATTCGTAATAATTAGATTAATCTAAAAGCAGAAAGAGCCGTCAAAACAAATGGCAGATGTCATGGAACATAGATTTCGATGGAAGGCTTCGCCATTTTGCGCTGCAACATGACTTACAGCTGCATTTGCCAATAATTTTCGTTTAAATATTCATTTATTACTACTAGTACGGACAGAGGGAGTACCTGTTAATCTCGTCAAGAAGGTTTTCACCACCGAAAATTTTATTAACATATTAGCAAGAAAATTAACCAAGAAGAAATGTATTAAAAAGGAGTACATATCAAAGCGCACTTATAATTTTGAACTATACTTTTGAATTTTTAGTTATATTTGCCGTATAATGCGCACCCCTTTCTTTAAGTAGAAACCTGAAAGATACCTGTGCGATGATATTATGTTTTAAAGGCATTCATTCGAAGATTTTCCCAGACTTTCGAACAATGGCATATTGAATTGACAAGCGATAAGGAGAACAATATGTGTGTGGAAAAAAATGCTTGAAAGAGTGAATGAAAGAGGGAATATATCTGCAAAGATGGTGGATTGTATTCAATGCAGGTGTACACAAGAATGTTATTCTAAGGTTTCAAGAAAAGGGGAACTTAATTTGGGGTAAGAATGCACTTCCCAACCGAATGAATTCACGGAATTAGGAGTGAGTCTCTGAATGAAGGAAAGCACAAGCAATTAATATACTTTAGGTAACGGAAATTATGCGATAATGAAAATTTTTAAGTTCATAAGGTGTGTTATTTCTTTTAAATAAATAGCTCTTGGGTACATGTAGAAAACTAATTTTTGTTTGCTGATCTTTTCCTTATTTTTAAATGTAATAGTTTTATATCCAGGATATAACGCGCACCTGTAAATTTCGATCTTATTTTTTGTATTAAAAGTACGCCTTTTACGCCGCAATATACGGTAGTTAACGACGAACTAAAAAACTCCCAAGAAAATCGAAAGGATAGTTTACAGACTTTTAAAAATGATCTCTCATATGTAAGTTCAATCAGTTTATGTTTCTGATTTGGTAGAACTAATTCATTGCAGGAAAAAAAATTAACGTAGAATACATAAATTACCACAGCTCTAACAATTTTGTTTGGTGCTGATGCTGCAATTCCAAGAGAAGAATTAATTGATTATGGTGAAGCACACTAAGGTTATCTGCTCAATTAATCAGGTGAAACGTATCTCAATGTAAAATTAAAAATTAGATGATAAATCAACCTCAGACTAAGATTTAAAATTTTGATCTGATATAGATTTTTCTTAACGGTGGGGGGAGGAGAAGAAATTGCTTATGTTCAGGAGAAAAACTTAGGATTTTAAATTTATTGTAATATTTGCTGCTTCTGAAAAAGAGGGACTTATATCAAACAGCCTTCGAAATCTATAAGCGTTATTTAAAATTTTCTTCTGAAAAAGTGGAACTTACGTCAGACAGCCGTCGAAATCTATAAAGCGTTATTTAATTTACTTCTGAAAAAGATGGACTTACGTCAGACAGCCCTTGAAATCTATAAAGTGTTATCCAATTTACTTCTGAAAAAGAGGAATTTATGTTAGGCAGCCCGTGAAAACTACAAAGCGTTATTTAATTTACTTCTGAAAAAGAGGGACTTATGTCAGACAGTCCTCGAAATATATAAAGCGTTATTTAATTTACTTCTGAAAAAGAGGGACTTATGTCAAGCAGCCCTTGAAATCTATAAAGTATTAATTTGAAAGTCAAACAACAAAAATTAGCGTTATATATGCAAATTTTCACAGGACTAGTTTGGATCTTCCTCAGCTGCCAAAGCGTAAATGAACAAGATATGATATAGTGATTAGATAAGATAAGAAGGGCTGGAGAGGAGTTAAACTACTGGCGCCATCTATTGATGGAACGAGAACTAAAGCATAATTTCTTTAAAGGCTGAAGGCAAAGATGGATTAGAATTAAGGTTGTTAACTAAAACTGAAAGATTTGTTTGACTTTCAAATTAATACTTGTTCGGCGTGCTATTCTATCTTAATCTATATAGTGTTATTCAATTTACTTCTGAAAATGAGGGACTTATGCCAGAGAGCCCTCGAAATCTATAAAGCGTTATTTAAAATTTGTCAATGTGGGGTCACCAGCGGCCGAGCGGTAAAAGTAGCTGAACACTGGTAGTTCATCTTCCCATGTGTAACGTGTATACACATCGTCATTCGTGAGTGATCTCTACTTCAACTATCATATCATAATTTTGTTCCGATTGATTGGTAATGCTGTGCTATATTTTTTCTGATCAGAGGAAAGTATGCCTACATTCTCGCCTGAACGTTCTATTTTCTTAGAGTTCTCTGAAATATTACCGAGCGAGCAGTGGATCTTTACTATGCTTCTCGAATCATTTCATGTGCTTGTTGTGAGCTATTTCACTTGTCTGACAGCAACATTAGAACAAGAATTCGAATTTTATCGAGGTGAGGAATGCAGGACTGCGTTGTAGTTTTCATGGGTCTTGAGTACCTTCTAAATGAAGGATGTCCGCCCGCGGCGGAATTTATATATAAAAATTTATTTATACATAAAATTTGCATATATATGTAAGCATACACAGAGACACAATGCGGTCCTCATAGTCAGGCCTGTTGTAGGTGGCAGCCCGACTTTGACCAGCTCCATGCCCGTTTTGAGGCAGAGTACCCGGGGGCGTATCCACGGATCTCTTACCTCTCTTCCCGTACTATCAAACCTCTCGAAAGGGCTTTCGGCTTTCCTTGTATTTTAAACGCTCCCTGCCGCAAAGATACTATACACTTGCAGACATTCAAGCCTTTTCCGGGATTCGAACCAGTGCCCAACGACAGGGCAGCTAGCATCGCTAACCACTCTGCCTCTATACCAGGGTGGCATTTAAACTGTTTTATCCAAGCAGATGCGAACTTAAATTGTTTGTCTCATCTTACCAAGTATTCTGACAAAATCACAGTGAGAAATGCGGTTATTTTCGTTGCTGTATTGGGCCAACCAGTGGGCGAACGGTCGCTGAACTCTGGTAGTTCGGTCCAAGGTTCGAATCCCACAAAGAACTGGTTGCATGGGCATTTTCGGGGTTTTCCTCATGTGTAATGTGTATTGTGTAGCCAGTTGTGTGTACCAAGTTGTACCCATGTGTAGCCAATTTCCCCTTAGAAAGTCCTCCACGAAGGCATCCCTCCCCCTTAGGCAGATAGCCCTCGAGACTTGGCCATAATCACATAAACCATTCATTGCTGTATTGCGGATGGGTTAGGTTATGGATCTATGGTCTAGAGTTGTGTACTTTAAACTTCGTCGACTCACGGAAACTTTAGAACTATAAGGCATTTCCGGGGAGCCCTATTCTATCCTTAGAAAAATATATCTTAAAATAATATTTAAAGTAAATTAGTATGTTATAGGTACTTTATGTAAAAGCAGGTAATTAAAGAAAAGTATTGCATATTTTATTAAAAACGTATAAGGTATTTCTCCCAACATCTCAGCATGTTTTCGGGATTTAAGGGTCAGCACACTCGGCGCGTATTCGAGAGGTCTGAGGTTCGAGTCCGGTCGAGGGCACTGCTCATTTCTTCGATTTCCTTGTTTCGAAAAATTCTAAAATGATTCTACATCAGTGCCCGAGATAAAAAAGGCGATGGATGATGATTCTCTACCACCAGGATTTGGCGAGTGAGGCCCCTAATCGCTAGCTACCCTTTTAAAGGGGAGGTATATAAGGTATCTCTCTCGCCCCGCCTTCTTAGCATGCCTTCGTGGTGTAATGGTCAGCACACTCGACGCGTATTCGATAGGTTCAAATCCCGGCGAGGGCAATGCTCATTTTTCATGTTCCCTGCTTCCAGGAGTCCCCGACCCTTGCATTATATTTACTGACAACGGCAAACTCACATTTGTTTTTACACAAACTGTCCAAGTTTAGCTCTGTTGATGTTATCTGCAATCGTGCTTCATGTTCTGCATTTAATTTGTTTTTACATTTTGTTTTTAGTGCCACATACGTCATACAAACTCCGCAGTCAACGTGATTATAATTTGCTTACGCATCAACTGTCATTCGCACGTCACTGCTAGTCACTGCAATGCACGTCACTGTTAACGTCGCATTACGTTCCTCACCAGCCTACACATGAAGCTTCGATTAATTTTCAGTTATAACTAAGTGTATCATTTTATTTTATAGTTATTAAACACTAGTCAACTAGTGTGAGTACTTCATAGGTTTTTTTATTTCGAATTTTTATTTTGACTGATGGAACATCAAGGTTTCGCTCGTGGAACTCCGGTGTTCCGCGCAGCACATTTTAAAGGCCATTGGTATAGAGGAATGGCGTGCCAAATAAGAGAGTATTAGAGCACATAATGTTAGTTTAGGTAAATAAAAATAATCATAATAAAAAAAATTGCTTTATTCTTTATTCAATAGCCATGGCAGATTTCAAACCACTGTCAACTCATATCACCCGTAATCTTTTAGATAGTATACTTATCTAATAAGCAGAATTTTAACTTTTAACCGGATGATGGAACCGTTAGGGAAAAAACACGATAAAAAAATAAAAAAATCCGCAGCTTAAAAACTTCATATTACAACTTATGTTCTCGAATAAAAGCTTACTATTAGACAAATGAAATAATTAAAAAATTGAAAAGAATTAAGAAATCTAAAAACCACACAGATATTTCTCTAGTTTTCTTAAATAAGAATATCTAGCGCTGCTACCTCGTTAAAACAAGCTCTTGATGTTGTATGTAATTAAAACTCGATTACGAAAGAATTTCATTTTGAAAGCTCCAATACCTATTCCTGCGTTTCGTTTTTGAAAGTAAAATGATATAAGTAGAAATAGTGCATAAAATTCTCAGGAAAATTTATTATCTTTTGAACAAAATTAAAAATATAAATACATCGACAATCCGAATACCGACAATCGATTTTTTTACTATAAATTTCATAGCTACAGTTGAATTCCGAATGCAGATGACCGCATAGATAAAAAATAGTTATTTGACCTTGCAGAGAACAATTATAGAATGTTAGAAACATATTTACTAGTCACACTCGCGGTATAAAATTAGTAAGATATTGTTAATAAATCCAAACGAAATCAATATTTAAACGATTAATTTACGTTACGTGGAGCAGCCCATATTTATAAGATCGGAGACAAAAATAAGATCTTATGCATTTTCAGCTGGCAACAACGGATATGGCTTTTCTTCAAACTCAAAGATTAAACACTTCGAACAGTTTTCTTCAAAATGTTGAATAAAAGAAATACACAACGATGCAAAAAAGATCGTTGTCATTATTCTACAGCATGCAAATAAATAGACATAAGTAATTATATAAACTTGTAGGAATTTTTAGGTGCACATCAGAAAAAAATCTGAAAGGTTTACGGTTTTAACGGTCGCTCGAAAGGGTTTGTTAATGTTTTTTATGCTCTCGCTGAACCCGCAGTCTCCAAAATCTGCTGTTAAGCTCACTCCTAATAACCCCCTTTTTTGTTGTTGTCTTTCTAACTTTATTATTAAGCACCAATTTCTTCGCACCTATGCAATATAAAATTCGACAGCAAAATTGCAAAAAAAATTTAAAAACAGCATAGTAGTATAAGTTTAGAATTCTCGGCGCAGCGTTAAGTGTTGGCATACATTTTTAGCCCAAAGGAATGTTAGCTCAGAAGGGCTATTAATTTCGTTTTGGCATTTTGCATCGATTCACTTTTCAAATTTTTGCCACCAAATATTACTGCCCTCTATTATATTTAAAGAAATTAAGTAATAAAGAATCTGTATATATATATATATATGTTTCTCGCATTGTGATAAAACAATGGTACCTAGCGCCATCAAATTTTGAATAAAGTACGTCTCCACCCGAATATGAGAATAAGCAAGCCCAAATTTGGAATTTGTTTTATTATCTATTTCACATTTTGTAAAGCATTTATGAGTTTTTGATTAAGAAACTCAACGATTTCAAAGCGATCAATGGCAGCACTGTACGAAAAAGAATAATCTCCAGCGCCCGAGACTGTGTACCGGAAATTCTAAAGATATGTTCTTTTAAATATTTTGCGATATTGCTGTTGGATTGAATTTTATGATTTAAGTGGGAAGAATATGATATTTAATAAATAAAGGTAACACACGTTAAAAAAATGTCCATTCGGGCGTAATATAAAATCTGAAAGCTTTGAGTTTATTTTCTCCCCGAGTCTTTTCTCAGTTCATCATATCAATGTTCAGTTTTCTTACCAAGATGGCTTTACAAAACTTTTTCTTGTCTTTTTGGTATGAACATTTTGTGCGTTTACTTTATTTCTTAAATATCACATTCTTTGCGCTTACGCTACATAAAATTCGATTCAACAGGAAAATCAGAAATTACTTAAAAGCAGCATATCTTTGGAATTCCCGATAGACAGTCTCGTGCAATGGAGATAAAATTTTTTTTTCCTACAGTGTTGCCACTGCTCACTTGAAATTGCTGAGTTTGTTAATCGTATTGAAGCTTTACAAAATACGAAATCGATAACAAAACACACTCGAAATTTAAAATACGGGCTTCCAGGTGCTTACATTCGTCGGGAAGAACTTCGTTTTTCAAAAACTGATGGCTCTATGTACAGTCATTTTTCACAGTGCGAGAAACATACACACATTCATGAAGATTCTTCATTGTTTAATTTCTTTAAATATAGTACAAGGCGATGATATTGGGTGGCAACAATCTGAAAAATGATATGCCGTTTTTAATGATTCAACGTAAAATTCCATTTCGAGACTAATATCCCATTCGGGACTAACGTCCTTTTTGGGCTAATAAAGAACATTAAATATTGGCAACTAATTTATGAAATTCTGGCTAGTTTAATCCCCTCCTTCCAGTCTGTTCAATTTCCGGACTATCGAAGTTTGAACGGAATTAAAATGGATTTTGAACCAACGCAAAGTTCTTTCTTTCTCCACCTATTATTTGAAATCTTTCGAATCGCATTCGCATTCGCTATCAGAATGCCCTTAATTGTCACTCCGTTATCGGCAATTCATGGCAGCACAAACTTGAAGAGTCATTCGAGTGTATATTTTAATGCATTTACGTAACCAGGTGATCGGGTAGTTGCAAACGAGGTGAATAAAACACATTTTTATGATAAGAAAATTTATTCTTGTTGCTAAAATTAGCCCGTTATCGAGCTATGATGTCTGTCGAAACAGAAGTTGTAACCAGTTTTTGTTTTAAATTCTGTTTTTTTCTGCTATCCTGCAACTCCACTTCGTTCAAAAGTGTGACAATTTAACTCATTTTTTCGAAGAAGTGCTTGTCAAGATATACAGCTGTGTGACATATATCAGTAAGGAGTGCAAAGCGTTGTGAAGTTTGGTGCCTTTCCTGTACCTGTGCCTATTTAATTAGCTTTCAAGGATTATAACGAACACCGCGCGAGTAAGGGTAAGTTACTTGAACCCTTTGCTGACAACTGAAACGTATCGTCATCCAAAACGAGTGCACCAAAAAACATGGATGCCGTGTATACATGGTAAATAAAACTATAGGTTTTGTTTGTAACTGAATAAGATCAACAATTGTGCTGTGTCGCAAAGTTTAAATGTTTTTTTTATCATTTAAGTGATAAGTTTTATTTGTATTTGTATTTGATTTTTTAAATCTGAAATTGTGAAGAGCGTAATGAATCTATATATATTTGTAGAGTGTATTTAAAATCTTTAGGCAATTATTTTTCCTTCAACGGTTCAATTTTCTAACGCAGAAAGGGTAGCGTCTTTTAACGGAAGTAACATCTGTGGGAATAGCCTTTTAAGATGACAGTTGGAACTGAGGGCAGTATGTCGTTGTTTCCCTGGTCTTTGTTACGAAACAGTTAAAATGGCTATTGTAATTGGCCTCCCGCTATTCACTTACTTTTCATCTTTGTGAATGTTGCCTTGCTTGGCTTCGGAAGAAAGGGAAAGGTTGTGAATTGGATTTTGAGGGGGCAGCTTTTGTTGTTTCTTAAATTTTTCGCTTGTTAGCGGGGGGGGAGTTCGAGTTTTTGGTTTCCAGTTTGCGCAGGTGTTAGATTTTTCAACCGTAAATTGCAGACAATGACTTAATTTTGATTCGTTCGAGGGGTTTGAATTTGTCCTGTGAAATTATATTAAGAATCCCGGATTGGCAAGAATTTAATTTAGTGTGTAACTTTTGGACCAGTAATATTTAATAGGTGGAGAAACCGAGTTTTCCTCGTTTGTTGCGCGAGTTTTGAAGTCAGTTTTTGGAGAGAGTTTTGAGTTTGGATACAAAGGAAAGAATTAGCAGAGAGGGCTTTTGGCTCTGCGGCCAAGCTTACCCTTGCGGGTGGCTTGCGCTTACGTTCTGCGGACGGCCTAGGCTTTTAGCGGAAAAGATTTGCGATGTTGCGGCGGTTGCGCCGGAATTTAGGAAGACGGCTTCGTGATTTAAGGAGGGTGAAGTCAGTTTTTAGAGAGAGTTTTTGTTTGAGTGGAGTTAAGTTTTGATACAGAGAAGAGAATTAGCAGAGAGGGCTTTTGGTCCTGCAGCCGAGCTTTTACCCTTGCGGGTGGCTCGCGCTTGCTATCCTGCGCCGGAAAGACCGATTGAAGTTTCGAAGATGCGATGAACTGAGAATTTTTCGGAAATTGATGCGAGATGTAGAGCTCTTAGAACGATCTTTTCCGAGCCCTCTCCGAGGGTTTTTTTCCTGCGAAATGGAGGTTTTCTGCCGGTTCTGGTTGAAAATCGCAGCTGAAGCACCTGTGTGATACCTGTTTCATCCTCTGGGCTTTTCCTCTCATTGTACATCCATATTTTAGAAATTTTGATTGCTGGGTTTCTTCGTTATGGTTCTACAAGAGGTCATTTTACTTGAACTTAATTTTGGACCTGATTACCTAGGACCAGTTCAATGTCGGAATTCATCTGCAGCATATATCTTCCTATGATGACGTAGCCTATAGCTTCTTATGATGATGGATTCCGGTAGTTCAACTGTGAGTTATTATATACTTTCTTTGGTATCTTATAGAATTTGCTTTATTTAATCTTGCGTAACTGGTAGAAAGATAATTCCTTTTGATAATAGATAAAATTATGTGTCTCAGAAGAAATTAAAATTATTGTAAAAAATATGAAATTGATGTTAATTGTAATTTCTACATTAGTTTGTGTTTTGGCCTCCTCGGTGATTGCGGTGATTTGTACCAGAGTGCGCACCGCACAAAGAGTTAGTTGCGTTACGGAACGTAAGGCGAGCGGACACGCCGTTATTTCAGGTGTATTACTGCTTATTGATATAATTACATCATATCTGTCAGGTGGCAGAAAAGTAAATTGATGTATCCATGCCAGGGGGCATAACTCTTGTAAACATGCCAGGTGGCATACGGCTTGTAAATAAATTGTAAATAAATGTACAGTAAATAAATTGTAAATAAAGGAACACGCAACAACAAGCTTCTGATCATTTGGATACGCACATTAATATTCTGGTGACCCGGACGTGATGATGAAGAAGAGCGTAAGAAAAGTAGTGAGTTCATGACTGAAAAGCTGTCATTTAATGCGAAGGAATTCGAGGTAGGCCCTTTTTCATTTTTCCAGTTTTGAATTGAATTGTTGAATAAAAAAACTTGTTGATTATTATAGTTGGTAGAATTTAATGGTAAAATGGAGGCTATGAATAAGGCAAAGAAGTTGCGTACGGTGACGCGTAGCTTAACTACTAAGTTGATCGGTAAAATAGAATCTGCATTGGTAGAAGAGGATGAATCCGCGGATGAGAAATTAAAAGAATTACTTGAAATGTTGATTGAAAAATCGCAATTGTTGAAACAATATGACTCTGAGATAGAAAAGCTCGTAGTTACAGAACAGGAGTTAGAAACGGAAGTAATTTCTGCACAGGAGTATCAAGAAAGAATTATAAGTTTTAAATGTAAAATTCAGGAAAAACTAAGAAAAAACGCGTGTAAGGTTAAATCTAGAAATTTTAGTGAGGAAAATGTATCTGCAAGGTTGAAAACTTCTGATGTGAATACTTTGAAATTGCCGAAACTAACGATTACAAAATATTACGGTGATCCTTGTTCTTGGCTTGAATTCTGG
>KK118212.1:413812-430099 GCA_000611955.2 Stegodyphus mimosarum | reverse complement strand
ACTGGACGACCGATATCGCGTTTTACCGTGGCCAGAAGACTGCACGGTGGTGGTCTGTTTGCACGACGCCCTGTACGGTGTGTACCTCTAACGCCTGCCCATCGGAGAAGGCGTTCTCTGTGGTGCCGGGAACACCGGAATTGGAGAGACAATGAATGTGGACGAGTACTCTTTACAGATGAGAGCAGATTTAGTCTGAGTAGTGATTCTCATCGCATACTCATCTGGAGAGAGCGGGGAAGCCGCAATCATCCCTCGAACATCATTGAAAGGGACAGGTATGGGGGTGGCGGTGTTCTCGTCTGGGGAGGCATCATGCTTGGTAGTCGTACAGACCTTCACATCTTCGACGCAGGTTCAGTCAACGAGACCCGTTATTGTAACGAGATTCTTCTTCCATATGTGCGTCTTTTTAGAGGCGCTGTGGGTCCGCAGTTCCTTTTCATGGACGACAATGCACCATGTCATCGCACAGTAGCTGCCGAATAGCTCTTAGAGAGTGAGGATATTTAACGTATTGATTGGCCGGCACGATCTCCGGATCTCAGTCCCATCGAGCATGTATGGGATATTCTAGGCAGACGCTTGGCAGCTCGTACCTTACCACCAGTAACGATTCCGGAGCTTCGATTGGCGCTGCAAGACGAATGGGCATCAATGCATCAACAACTCATTGACACCCTCATTCTCAGCATGAGCAGACGCTGTGAAACTTGCCTAGCAGTCAGGGGAGATCATATCTCCTATTGAAGACTGGATGTTTCTTGCTGGACACCCATAACGGGGATGTTCTGGCCTTCAGTCGCATTGCGCTCCATGCTACTTTTTCAATAAAGTTTCTTTTTATCCCTCTGATTTTTCTTTTAGTAAGTGTTGCTTACAATACTCATGTCCTTACGTATTGGGGATCTTACGGTATTAAATGTGTTGATTTGGAAAGCTTTTGTACAAAGTTATATTGAAAAAACCGTCTCGTCCTTAATTTTTGCACACCAGTGTATGTATCGGAAATTCTGAAGATATGCTTATTTTAAATTTGTTTTACGTTATTGTTCTTGAATTGAATTTTATGGTTTATGTGCGAGGAATATGATATTTAATAAATAAAGGTAACACACAAAATGTTAAAAAAAAACGCTCCGTTGGACGTAATTCAAAATCTTTTCAAATTTGTTTCAAAATTTGATTGGTCTATATACAGTAGTTTTTTCACAATACGAGAAACGTGAATACATTCATGCAGATTCTTCATTATTTAATTTCTTCACATGTAATATACAGCGACAATATTTGGTGGCAACAATTTGAAAAGTGAAACGCCTTTATAGTGAACCGACGCAAAATGATGTTTCGAGACTAATATTCTATTCGGGACTGATGTCCCTTTTGGGCTAGTAATCAAGTAATTATTCTGAAATTTCTAACTGTACGTGTTCTGTACAGTAGCATTTGCTTTAAAATACAATGATTTATGGTTAAATGGTTAAATAACAAACATTTGTTTTGGAAATTCTTTTTAAATCGAGTTTCAATGGGAGATACTATTTTTATTTAAAGGTAGAAGCAAAATAGTTCTATGATTCTTTTTATATTTAAAAAGCTTAAAAAATTTTTAGTCGCAAATTCTTCTTAGATTGTTAGATTTAATCTCAAATTTTCAGGTTCAATTTTTCCCCCATTTTTATAAAGACAACTAAGATTTGTGCTTACGATACAGTGAAAATTTTGGAGGAAAGTTTAAGTTTTTCCAAGTCGAAATTTTTTGGGGTTTTGAAATTGCTTTATTTTTATGCCAGTAATTCTTAAAAAAAATTAGCCGAATTTATTAACTGGAAGTACTATTTAAAAGACCGAAAGAGGAATTAAAAATGTAGAGGAAAGGTAATTGTGAAGAATTTTCTTCTTCCGTAGCGCATGCCTTTGTCATGTAATTAGACGTCTTACTTTCCTGCTTCAAACAGTTCTAATGACTCCTCAGGCAGAGTCATTGTTTATTGTTTACTGAATTTTTTCCCTGTTCGTTAGCTTTTTTTTCCCTGTTGATTTGTTTGTAAGGTAAAATGTTTAAAAGAATTCCTAACCGATTCCACCGGATGTATGGTCAACGTCACTCGTTTACCATCAATGGGTAGTTCGACCTTGATTCGAGTCCAGGCAATACGGGCTGACAACACAGCTGATTTTCGTTACAGCCTGGTAGTTACCCCATGTGCAACATGAATGCGAGGGAGTTTATTTTAAAAAAGGATCCTTTTCCATAGCTGGATAGAAGTGGTAGTCCTTGTGAGTTTTGCCGTATTCAAATACTTAACCTATCAATTCAATCGATTTTCTTGGAAATGACACACATATACATATTTTCTATGGTAATACAATATTTCGAGCTTTGTTTCAAAATTCGATATAGATGTTTCTGTTATTTATTGCTGAGAGATTGTTTTGTACGTATTTTATATGTATATCTTATTTAACAACGAAGATTGTTTTCTTTACTTGGCTTCTTTACACCATTAAACAGAGCGAACAGCAGCGTAGAACTTGCAAGCGAAGTTTTTACGGTGTCTTCAAAAACGTTTTGCTTGGATTTCTGGCAATTTTTCGAAAACAGATCGATGGACTGCCAACAGTCATAGCTGCTGACAATGAAAGTGAAACTATTCGCAAGCACATACTATTAAATCAAATGAATGAATGTAATCTTACACTATCAGATAGATCAGAAGACCTTGAAAGGAAAGTAATGTCATGTACTTGTTTGATATATTGATTGAATGCAATAATTTTCTTCCCTCAGGAGTAGTGATTTTCCTCCTTTATTATCTGTTTATCTAGAAGGGAAGAATCTCTTCTACAGACTAAGAAATAAAGTATATACGGCAGAATGTTTGAAACAGGAAAGTTTTAATTAAATACCTTAAAAAATAAGAGTGGTTTTTGGATATTATATCATTTTTGGTTCAGATGCATTGTGTTGGTATTTTGACACAGTTTTAAAGAACAGGGAAAGTGATAACCTTCAAACAGAAAGGTAATTGCATTGAATTCATTTAAATTTTTCTTTGACAGTTTTGATTTCAAATCTGTTATCGTCATTAGTAACTTGATTTTATTTTAAATGGCATATGGTCGAGAACATTGGCTTATAATAGTTTATAATTTTTATTTATTTTGATTCACATTAATTAGATATATTATTAAAAATTAAATTTTTTACTCACTCAAAGTATTAAGCATATGAAGTAATTTAGTTCGTAATATAAATTAAAAATTTTACTTCTTATTGAATTGCAACATTTTGAGAACTAATTATGTGCGCGGCTTTTGGGAAGAAAATTAAACATCTTATATTTCCCGCAGTGGCAACGCTTGCCAAGAGAAGTATATTTGTAAGGTTTTAGTTAAACTAACAAAGTTTTATTTTAATTTCACTCTTTCTATCCCTTCTCATTTCAACTTCCCGTTAGAATAAGCGCGCATTTCAGCTTTATGCTAATTTGAAGTGGAGCCAAGTTCTATTTAAACGAAAGGTAGAAACCTTTCAGTGTGAGAGAGCTTTTAGTCTCAGACCACGGTTACACTATTCGACGTTCGCCTGACTAGTTAGCATTTAAATTCTAAGCCATAGCGCTTTTACGTGATTGCTGACTGAAGTAATTCCAAGTGCGTCAGTATTAGTTCAATCTTGCTACGCACCATTTAGTTTAGAGGCCAACCTCGCGTTATAGCTCTGTGAGCAACGACTATTTAATTTCTAATTAGTTTTAGTTTAAATTTATTTGATTGTTCATTTTAGACCCAAGTGCGGTCTCTACTTTCTGTATCCCTCCCGAGTTGGGAAGTGGTTGTAAATAATCGTGGTTTAATAAAAGATGATTTTAAATCCCTTTAAAGTGCAGTTCTTCTACCACTTAATCACAATACTCTAATACAAAACGTAGCTGCATTCAGCTTCCTGTTCCAGATCAGGATTTAAGGAGTTCACGAAGATGTTTGCCAGAAATATGCACCGAACACTCAGTCCTGACATATTATATTGTATATACTCACGGTAACCTATGATAAAGCAAAACAATGGTTTAACAATTTCGGAGAAATTCTAGTAAGGATGTTTTTGCCATCGAAAAGGAGGTATGTAATATTTGGCGTTAAAAGAGGTATGTAATATTTGGCATCCTTTGGTTATTATATTAATGACGCAAATATCCAAAAGATGTGTCGACTGTGAGTAATTTGAATTAGATGTAATGGACTTAGAAACCTGACAGTTAATAGCAACAGCGATAATTCGCCTCAGCTAAATCACATCCGAGGGTTAAATTTAAAATGATAACCTTATAATGTGAATTACAAAAAGGAAATTAAATTACTCGGTTGCAGAGAATTGACATTACGAATTTTTCTCTCACGTTATTTACAATAAACGCCATTGTGATAACAAATTTACAGCGAGGCTATGAAGATTGGCCTCTCTCTTATCGTCTGAATTAGAAAGGAAATTTCATTTTCCAAAAAAGGTACAATTAAACCATTGTCGTTCTTTCGGGTCTTAAAACATTCCATGGAAGAAGATAAATTCGAGCTTTGTGACTCAATGTCAACGATATAACAAAGTAAGCATTGAAATGGGTTGAAGATTGGTAGATGAACTTTTTGAAGAATTAAGCAAGAAATTCGGTATGTGATGCCTTTTTCCTTTACTGAGAAATTCAGCTTACTTGGAAAATTCTAAAATATTCTTCTCTTTCGATAAATCTTTAATTTACTCACAGCAAAAATATAATAAAATACTCGGAGTCTAATAATTTCAGATTTCGTTATAGCACTTCAAAAACGAATCTCCATTTAAAACTTAAATAAAATTAAACTAAATCAAAAAATAGTAAAATATGTAAAATTGCAGAAATACACATTTGTTACGCTAGTGTTCCTCTAATTAGCGTAACATGAATAGCCCTGACAGTGATAATATCTGATGGATAAATCCTCATGAAGGAGAGTGATCTGGTAAAAGAGAAAAGAAGTAAGGCAAAATGCCTGTCAGCTAAACAATTATGCTGGAGAACAAACATTAAGACATGAAAAGCGAAGTGTACTGCAACTGGTGGAGACCATAGCGTCGTGAAGCCTCTGAGAAAAGAGCAGCATATGGGCATAAAAGATAATCTTGAAATACAATTTTATAATCGAGAATCAGCATATAATTAAGCTTTTCATGCTTTCTTGCTTTTTGAGAGGATCGTTCATTGATTCTATAAAGGTGATTATTGTGATATTCACTCTTAACTCTCTGTGGAGGGTTGAGTTCCTTGTCAAATAAAGAACACCCGTGACTATCCTCAGGAATTTGTTTTCCTTTACTTGCACAGAAAGTAGTCCTCCGTTCGAAATAGAACCCCAAGATCATCATCATCATCCGTGGCGTGACAGTCCAGGGTGGGGCCAAGGACACCCTGGACTAGACGTTTCCAGTTACTTCTACTAGCAGCCAAACACCTCCAGTTATTAGTTTTAAGGTTTAAACCAGAGGTTTCCAGACTTTTTAGTTTTTCTCACAGACCACTTTCAAAATTTAGTGGTTCCGGTGGACTCGCTGCTGCTATATTTCTACCATATTCCCAAAACTCGACAAAAAATGTGAAGATCAGATATAACTATGGAAATTTGTGTTGCGGCTGAGTTCCAACCACGAATTAATAGTTTTCGAAAAAAAAGTGAGAATTGATTGGTTAATTAATTAATTGATTGTGCTGTGAGTGGATGTCAAAAAAGTAAAGTTGGCCAATCAAAAAAGTGATTTCATCCAACTTTACTTTTTTGACATCTATTCATAGCACAAGGAACCAATCAATTCTAACTTATTTCATTTAGAAAACTCCTCATTCGCAGTGGTAAAAATAAGAAGAAAAATAGTATATTTTTTTGTGTTGTATTTATTCAAATATGCAATTATTACACTATTAATTATTAATGTTATCATATTACATACAATAATAGTTACAATTGTCATATTACATTGTAATATGATAACAGTCGTAATATAATTAAAATTAAACATTAATAACGTAACGTAACTTCTACAATCACAATCACAAAATAGTCATAATTTTAATGGGAGGTATGTACTTGAGGGATTGACAGCAAATTATCAATATTTGGCTTCAGTTTTGTTAGGAATAACTGCATAGCTCCCCGTTCCGTGATATTCAATCTGCCCCTTTTTTTTTTGTTAAAAGGTTTGTAACGACGCTAAAACTTTTTTCAACAAGATATGACGAGGGAAACGCTATCAAAAGCTTTCTCGCAATTCCCTACAGTCCAGGATATTTTTCGGGTATTTCTGCCTGCAACCAAAATGTTTAATCCCTCTTTTAAAGTTCACCTTCAGCTTTTCAATAGTGCTAAGCTCGAGTAGCTCCTCTTCTAATATCACATTCTCCACTTCCGTTTCATCAAATGGATTTATGATCCATGGTGGTATTTCCATTGTCAAAATATCTTCAAATCTGATTTTGAAGTCATCATGCAGGGCAATTAAATGTTGAACGTATGTCTGAATATCCTCATCAAGGCATTCTACCTGTGAAAAGTTTGAAAACTGGGAAAATTCGCGCCGAGTAATACTTTGCTTTGTAAATTTCAATTTCCCAAGAAAAGCTGAAATTACATCCTTTGTTTTTGTTAAATTGAGGCTGTCCCCTTGTAACTGTAAGTTCATGTCACTAAATTTTTTGAACGAATCTGTCAAATACGCGATGTCTGCTTTCAAATTGATCAGGTTTTATTTTAAATCTGGAGCTTTACTTTCCAAAAACTCTTTGCAAGTCTCGACACGTTGTACTGAATATGAAACAGGCAAGTTTTTACAAGTAACAGTCGCTGAGCATCTTGAAATATTATCTGCCTATATTGATAGGTGAAGCAAAGCCAACATTTTAGTTCTTCACTATCGAAAGCAAATAAATTTTCGTGGACCCCCGCTTACAAACTGTGAACCCCTATTTTTTTGTCACGCCAACGTAGACCCCGTCGAGTCTCCCGTGGACACCTAGGGTTCCACCTGGACCACTTTGGGAACTAAGGGTCTAAACAACCCTCTACAGCACCTTACGTTAAACTTATATGAAAGAAAAAGCTATGTTCTTAAATCTTCGGAGTTAGTTTTGCATTTCCTTTCCGGAATATGAAGTGGTATAATAATAAGAAATAAAAATAAAAATAAATAAATAAATAAAATAAAAATTCTGAAAGGTTTCAGGTTATAAATTACGTCCAAAGGGGCATTTTTTTAACGTTTTGTGTGTTACCTTTATTTATTAAATATCATGTTCTTCGCACTTGAACCATAAGATTCAGTTCAACAGCAATATCGCAAAATAATTTTAAAATGAGCACAGCTTTAGAATTTCCGATACACAGTCTCACGAGCTGGAAATAAAAGGTTTTTTTTTTCCCGTAGAGTGTTGTCATTGCTCTCTTTTAAATCCTTTTAAATCGTTTAATCGTAAATATAAGGTATTTCTCCTGCCTTCTCCGCATGCCTTCGTGGTGTAGTGGTCAGCACGCTCGACGAGTAACCGAGAGGTCCGTTGTTCGATTCCCGGGGAAGGTGTTGCTCATTTTTCATTCTTTCCGGCTTCTAAAATACCTAATGACTCTACAGTCTGACGACACTATGTTGGGTCAGCTTTGACTTCACCTGTTCAAAACTGTAGTTCCATTCTACTGCGAAGCGATATTCTAGCAATGTGGATATCTCACATTAATTTTAATCACATATATTTGTCTTCTAGTAAAAAAATGGTCTCAAATTAGCTGCCCACGGGCCTTATGAGACCCGTAAATACATTTGCTTTAAATGAATTAGCATTATTATGACAAGAATTTGAAGAAAAGGTTATGATTTTAATAGTTTGGAGTTCAGTCTTACGTTATTTTCAGTACCGAAAACGAACGTGAGTAACACTTCGAAAAATCTAGAAATAGTGTAAATTAATTTACGCTGTGGTAAAAATCTTATTCAAAGATTTGAAGAAACAAATTTGATTAACTTTTATTAGTATTTGTCAAAAGATAAATATCCTCAGTTACGAATTTTTGCAATAAGAATATTCGCTTTGTGTTTTACATTTTTACCTGTCCAGTTTTTTTTTTCCCGTAGTCGAAAATTACAAACTGTATGAAATGTTTTTTTTTTTTTTTTTTTTTTGTAGTTGAAAATTAAGAAGTCTACAAAAAGAACCAGACTGCCGATGAGTATCTACAATTTGTGATGATACTTTCTAGTAATTTCTCTCCACGATTCGAAACGTCATGAGGCGTTGTAGTTGAAGGGTGTCGTAAGAAACAAAAGACATTGCACAAAAATCTAATAAATAAAAGAAAACGAATATGCTCTCATTATTGACTCTCAAGTTTTGTCCCCCTTGGGAAAGTTTCGTATATTTCTTTTTAGTTTGAATTAAAAGTAAGTTATTTAGTAGCTATTTAAATCTATTACAATTAGTTGAATAATTGGTCTTCACGATCATTGTCAGCACGATTACATCATCACTCCTCCCTTCCTGTTCTAAGGAAAAAAACTCTATGAACTAGCCCTTCTCTTCGAAGTCTTGGTACGACAGCGTATTGTGAAGCCAAAGGCTTGTGTTGGAAAGGTCAGTAAGAGACAGAAGGGGCGTTCGGAGAATTTATGATATATTACACAAGGCAAATCAGATATCCTCAGGAATACAACATTGTAATGTCTTACAGACATATGTGCCTCATATTAGAGGAAACTTCGCCTCATATTAGAGGAAATATTCCAGCTCCCTAGTAACAAATAAATATCATATATATGCTCAACTTACTGCCATTTACTTTCCTAATTAAGGATTACTCCAGTAGTTAACAATTATTCCATTAATCATATTCCGCCCCTTTTCCCCATCTTGACAATTTCACTGCATTACAACCTGCATATACATTTTTCTGTGCTCCCTCCTTACTGGTACTGGCTTATTAACATTAATATTGTCATAGTACTACCATACTCCTGCCACTGAAGTGCTTGTCGGTCATACTTGGACTGTGTTTTGTTCTATGTGTAGCAGGCTACGGTGTAGCTTTGGTCTCGTCTGGTTTCACGATTATAAGCCTTACAATAACATCGAACTCTGTAATCTATGCTTATCTCATTGCTATGTTTTGCCCATCTCATATTTATGCCATGGTCAACCCTTCGAAGCCCTACACAATCGAAAATCGTGAAAAAGTCTATACTGGGATAGCGCTAATCGCGCGGAAGCCCGAATGCGACTCATGGAAGTGAACGCTTGAGCCGACTTTTCCCTCTGAATACCGGTTTATTTAATAAATTTTAAATAGCTTTAAAAGCGTGCTACAAGCATAAAATGTATCTTCAATACGAAAGGCTACACGTGGAATTTGTATAGTTGTTTATAAAATTCTGATGTTTAGGAATCATAATGATAAGATATCAAAGCGTAAACATTGATCAAGTTGGCACTGAAAGGGCACTCGGAAATGTTTGTTTGTTTTCTTTTAGAAAGAAAAAAAATAGAAATGAAAGCAGTAGTGAGTCCGACTTGAATGCCCGGTTCTCTGGGCCGACTGACAGCTTCACCTCTGACCGCTGAGCAAATGCGCGTACGTTTTTTTTTCTTTCTTTTCTGTTCCTGTTTTGTTAAAACTCGTTTCTTGAAAGATGTCCTCGTCTTGCGTGTTGCTTTACGTTAGGCGTTGAAAGTGATGAAAAGGGTGCTTGGCGTCATCGCCTTATAACAAGTTTTAATCAAGGCGAAGCGACATCAGTAGTTTAATTTCTCCCTCCCCCCCTTTTTTTTCTTTTTGACGATTCAAGCGAATGATTGTTCGAAAAAGCAAAGCTCTATTTTTTTAAATTGAAATTTCAAAATTTCAAATTATACTGCAACACTTCGGAAAGAGTTAATCTTTAAAAATAAATATAAATATTAAAAGCGTATAAAATTATAAATATATTTAACTTTTCTGTTTAAATAAAAACATACAGTAGCTCTTGCTGTTTACTCATAAAGCTAAATATTTATTGTTGAGCAGATTAAAAACATTGTTAAATAGCATATAAAAAATAACTGAAAATATTTAGAGAAGAATACCACTTTTGTATGACTTTAAAAATGAAGTGTATAGAAAAGACTGCAGTTTGTATGATTCAAATAAACTTCGTCATTATCTTTCGATTTTATTTAGGATGCAAACGACTTTGTATGCAACAAGTAATTTGCTTGTTTATTTAAATGAACAGGGCAAAACAGTGAGGCCTCAAGGGAAAATATATTTTTGTTGAGAGATTTAGAGGAAATCTGGTTCGTACTTACATCATTAATACGGAACGCTTAGGCAGCCAGTGTATTCGTCTGTATTAGAACCAGTGTTCAATGGTATGCAGGAAGCAGAGCTAGAAAATTTTGAATTTTCTAACTACATTATAGCTATTAGAAACTTACGTTGATGAGTAAAGGCCTGTCCACACGAGTACGCTTGTGACGTAGTTGCCGCTATTTTTTTTTTTTTTTTCACCAGGGTAAAGGTGCGTCCACACGACTACGTTAGCGACGTAAATCACACAACGAAAGGCGCGTCGCCGGCGACCTGCGAGCGAAGCGAAGCTGGACACGCGAGCGAAGTCTGTGTTTAGCCAATACAATTATTGAAAAGAAAAAGAAATCACGCGTAAAACACGTTTGTGTAATACCCATGAAAATGGACCCTATGTACCGTCTATCGGACTTAAATGGACTTTATTAAAATGGACTCTATGTCCGGCCCTGGGAGGTCTATCGGCAACAATGTGCTTTTGTATTCTTTATTTGCAATGAACAGAGCCACCAGATGTGTCCAGATGTTAAAAGCTCACGAATAAACTGCATAACGAAGTCCTTACAAGCCCACGTACATGAAAAACCTAGTCAAATACTTAGAATAGCTGGGACAGAATGATACAGCAAAATTACGCCCCTAAAACGCGAAAGCAGGATCGCTTATAACTAATCACTATGCTTCTTGCATAAAAAAAAGGTAAAAAAAAAAACCTCCACACAGCACCTGTACCAGATGGGGTTCCAGTCTGGTACCTTGTCTTCCGTGCACTAGCACAATATTTTACAAAACCACAAGCAACTGACACAATACCATCGAGCCCTGGGAGGTTTTGAGTTATATCGAGAAAAGAAAAATAAGGAAGAGTCCAAGAATAGGTAAAGTAATTAATAAAATGATGAAGGACGTGAGTTACGTCTTGATCTACCAATTTACGAGCATTACGAAGCTGATGTTCGAACTCGTCTGCTTCCCATCTCCATGGAAAACTGTTCTCATATCTATCTTTAAAAAAAAACCCGGATGTTCCTGCCTGTCACTGGTTGATCAATCATCTACTCTTTTAATTCAGCAAAATTGCTTAGTGAGTGATCATCGGTTCCTGCAGATGCAAATACGAGTAGAATGATCATCCAGGAGCAGTATGATTTCAGACGAAAACTTTCTACTGTTCAAGGGTTTTATAGACTGCTTCCCAGATGGATTTCAAGAATAACTGGACTCCCTCTATTTCTCAGGCCTTCGATTGTATTCGGCTGGACGGGCTCACTTAGAAATCTCTGTTTCCCAACTTACATTAACCACATTATCACTTCCTCTGGATCATCAGAGGAAATCTGTCGTTCGCATCAAACTCATATGCTTCACTACGGCTAATTAATGCTGGAGTTCTATACAGTCCATTCGAGATCGTGTATTATTCATACCTTATGTTGTAAAGTATTTTCTCTCTCCTTTCTGCATGCCTTCATGGTGTAACGGTAGCACACTCGGAGCGTATTCGAGAAGTCAAGTCCCAGCGAGGGCATTGCTCCTTTTTTTCACGTCTCCTACTTCAAAATAACCTAATGTATGTACTGTGGCGCCCGAACTAAAAGGTGGTGGATGATGATTCTTCACCACCAGGATTTTGCGATTGGATCCCCTAATTCCCACTCGCCCTTTAAAAGGGCTAGTATATAAGGTATTGTTTTTCCTCCTTTCTGCATGCCTTCGTGTTGTAACGGTAGCACACTCGGCGCGTATTCGAGAGGTCCAGGTTCGAGTTATGGCGAGGGCGTTGCACATTTTTCACGTCTCCTGCTTAAAAAAACACTAATGACCCTGCAGTGTGAACGGCATTCTTCACTCTCCCAACGTTGCGCTAGCGATATATGCAGGCTATTGCCATCTTTCCACCAGATGCATCGTTGGGTTCAGAAGCTCAGTCACGAGGAAAGCATACATGTGCACTGAAGACCTGGGTTCTGTCGTGGAAAATAAAAATCAACGTGGACAAAACAGTCGCAGTAATGTTTACTCGCTGCAGAAATATACTTAATTAGATTTCTATGTAAAATACTGCTATCCCTTGGGCCAAGCATCTAAAATATCTTGGTGTTGTTTTAGACCAACGACTCATATGGAAATCCTGTATTCAGTAAGTCCAGAAGTGTAAAGCTTCATTGTACCTCATAAGCCGACAGAACTCTGTTTTGTCCTTAGATAACAAGCTAATAATCTATAAGACTATGTTGCGACTAACCGTCATATCCGCTTAACTTGTCTGAGGATTTACTTACAAATGGAATATGAATGTCTTCTGAAGATCAAAAATATAACGCAGCGACAAACAACAAAATGACATTGGTTCAATAGGAACAACGCGATTCATGAGGAAACGAGTATTAATGTTATAAACACTTTTGGCCACAATTGCCGAAAAATTCTCCAGAATTAATTTTAAAGTTAACAATAATTCAGTTCCAGCATTAGGCTACCATTACATGAATGAAACTAACAGGACACGTTCAGGCGCTATTCTCAGAGTTCTGCATTTGTTTGTACCTTCAGTAAGTCACTTATAAATCATTCTAGAATGTTTCTCCATAATCCGTCGCTCTTTTCCTGTGTATTCCAAAACAGTATTGTTTTTGAGAGAGTTTTCCCATCATCTGCCCCGAAAGCCTGCCAACTCTGTCTGGCAACTTTTAACTCAACGCTCGTCACCATTCTCCTGCTTTAAGTCTCCTCGCTGTCATTCCCCTTGACGGTATCATGGAAAACATATGATATGTTTTCGTCTGATGCGAACTTTATTTATCAAGTTACACAGGGTTAAGGCTATACGCAGGTGTCCTCTTTCGGTTGCCAGGCCTTAGCCTACTGCCACTTATGTTATTGCTAGCTAGCAGAAGAATTATATATCTTCCAGATGTAAATAAATAAAGAAAGAAAAATGAAAAAAAAAAAGAGAGAAATATCAAACGATTTTGTAGAGAGATATGTAATGTAAGGCATTAGAAACATTAAAATAAGTAATTACAGCAATATTGCTGTGTCAGTTAGACGATATGGCAGCCAATATATGGATCAGTTTCCTTCATGTACTTAGGAAACGAATCCACATACTAGCAGTGGAGACCGAAGTGTATTTTGGTTTGGCTGTATACTGTATGCAGTTTGCTCCTCAGAACGCAGTTCGACTTTTGCAGACCTTGCATTGACCTTCAACCTTCCAAGGTCAACGGATACAACGGCGCTACAATTACCATCCTTTTTACGAAATGGCACCACCAGAAGGTGGAGGTCAGACCGGTGAAAGACGGACCTTCATGCTGTAAATGTTTTAAATTATTAACTTGATGTACTTTAAATTAAACGTAGTAAAATGAATTATGTTGTTTAAATATGCAGTTAAAATAAATAGTTGTGTCAATTACATATATCATAAAACAAGGAACTTTCTGTTATTGAAAGCGTTCTTTTAAATCAGTTTTTGTCAAGCTGTAGAGATATTTTTCAAAAATTAATTAAAGATATCAATCGCATTTCAACGGTAACACTGAAAACTGGCTTTCTGCCTGGCGGCTGAGAAGATAAATTAAGGATCTTTGATAATGGTATATATCTCTGACAAAAGATAAATTAAGGATCTTTGATAAGGATGATATCACTTGCCAGCTCGAATGGATCATAAATGGCACAGTAGCATAACGCAATAATCCAAAATTTTGGAAAAACTTCATTAAATAAGTTTTAACATTAAATCATCAAGTGGTTAGTTCTGAAAGGTAAATAAAAGTTATTACTCCACTTTTACTATCAAAGCTTTCTCTTCCCTCGTAGAATTAGTGGTTTGTCTCAAAACAATGTATGAGCGAAATTAAATTAATTTTATCTGAGAAATATCTAAAACGAGCTAATGAAACCATAGATTTTGCATCTGACGCTAATTTGAAATGACTTCCTTGAAATTTTGCAAATCGAATCTTCTAATTTTTCCGATCTTCATTAAATAACATTTAAATAGCTCTAAAAGGAAATTTCGTTGTGAGCCCTGAGCAGGTACGCCCATTCGAACTCATTCCATTAATGTCTTTCCTCGTCACCTAATTCTGTTTATTTGTTTTCATCATCATCCTTCTCTAATAGTATTTATACGTCATGTTAATGAGGAATCGAACAGGCTTCAAGAAGACAATTATATAGATATCTATATAATTTATTTACTAAAGTAATATTGAGTATATTATCTCCTAATATAAAGTTAGTAGAATTGTATCTGAATGAAGTAACCCAGAAGCATTGAAATTGAATCCCGAAAATAATTTTTTAAAAAGGAACTTGAATTTTAATCATGAAAATTAGAAATTAAAACTTTGTAAATGAAAATCAATCAACTAAGTAATTATCGTCATTGATAGGAAGTTGGTCGACTTTTCAAGGGGAAAAAACCAACCCTCGTTCAATTAACAATAATTAATAAATGAAAAGGTGTTTCGTCTTTTACTCAAGTAACAAGTATGATGTCAAATTGGCAATTTGAGTTTAAACCAAACTTGTAAGTTGATTTTAATCCAATTAGTGAGACTATAGTGATACGAATTAAAGTGAATGACTATAAAGAATTAATTATGAATTCATTATGAATGATGCAGTGCCGCTAAGTTAATGAATGTTTTAGAAATCTTGAGATATTATTCCCAAATTGATTAGTAGTAAAAAATTCTTTGCTAAATTTTTAATTCTTTGCTCTTTTACTTGAGTAAAGTGTCCCCCAAAACCCTCGCTTTCATACATGTTAATTCAAAGTTATTTTTATAAACATAATAAATAGAATTTAAACTTTGGCATGCTTATGAAATATAATTCAAAGCAACATGCTGCTATGCTGCGTTTTAAATTTTTGTGATTTCTCTGTTGAATTCTATATGGCGTAAGCTCGAAGAAAACTGTGCTTATTAATAAAGTTAAAAAAAAAATGGGTGAGCAGGAGTAAGGCGCAACAGCAGGCTGGTAGATTATTTGATTATTAGCCCAAAAGTGACATTAGTCCCAAATGGGATATTAGTCTCATTTTGCGTCAGTTCACTATAAACGGGGTTTAACTTTTCAAATTGTTGCCACCAAATATTATCGCCCTGTTATATATTTTAAGCAATTAAATAATAAAGAACTTGCATGAATGTACGCACGTTTCTCGCATTGTGAAAAAACAACGGTATATAGACCCGTCAAATTTTGAACGTAGTGCTCCACTCGAACGTGGGCACATGGAAGCCTGAATTTCGAATTTTTTTTATTTATTTCATATCTTGTAAAATTTTAACGAATTTTTGATTAACACACTCAACGCTTTCAAAGCTAGCAGTGGCAACACTGTGCGGAATAAAACATTTTTATCTCCATCGCGCGAGACAGTCTATCAGAAATTCTAAAGGTATACCGTTTTTAAATATTTTGTGATTTTGCTGTTGAATCGAATTTTATGTGGTGTAAGCGTCGAGAACATGATATTTAATAAATAAAGTATAAAATGTATACTACTATTCTGTTATTCTAAATGGTAAGTGCGAAGAAAATGATGCTTAATAAAGCTAAAAAGACAAAAACAATGATTTAGCAGGAGTGAGTATAACAGCAGACTGGTAGACTGCGAGCTCAGCGACAGAATAAAATACCTTAACAAACACTTTTGGGCTACCGTTAAATCTGAAACCTTTCAGATTTTGTTTTTTAATTTTATTTTTAGAAGCTCGTCTAAAATTTCTGCTGTCCGCTGCATCAATGAGCAGAAAGTATAAAACTGGTAAACGCTCATAGTTCAACTCAAAATCTAGCAAACGCTTGGCTGCATGGGCATTTTCGCAATTTTTGTATGTTGCTGACTGATGCTCACTTGTCTGACCCGGGGGGGGAGGGTCCGAGGGTCTCCTCCTCTTT
>KK118212.1:376790-412112 GCA_000611955.2 Stegodyphus mimosarum | reverse complement strand
GTCGTGTAGCAGCACTTATTGCGGCGCGTGGTGGCCACACAAAATACTGATTCTGATCTCTTGTTCTTGTTTGTTTGCTTTGAACATTTAATCATTTATTTGTACCACTACCACTCAACTGTGTATTAAATTGCATTCAATTATGACGATTCCTTCTTGGTGTTGCAATTTTCACAAACGTGAGTGTATGTTACGCAAGTGGTCTTTGAAAATAATTTCTTCTTAAATCCATAGAATTGTAGGATACGATTTTTCGTGTGCAACTTTCTATTTCGTAAAGGAGACAGATAATGACATCAAAATGGGATTCGACTACACGATTGACTGTTTCATTTATTTTTCAGTGACCGTTTGACGTCACATCACTGCGATAAAAATTATTGTCGCTTCCTCCCGGAAAATGCAGAAAATAAACTGAGTAATTTGCCTCGATATAACTTCCTTTTTTTTAAACTGCATTTTATAAAAAAATAAAAATTCTATTTTAGCCTTTGTTGAATATATTTCGTGATAAGACTAGTGAAATATTTGTTTCAGTTTTTTTGGTGGTTATTTGATGTCACTTTATAAGGTATTTCTCCCCCTTCTTCGAATGCCTTCGTGGTGTAGTTGTCTGCATGCTCAATGCGTAACCGAGAGGTCCGTGGTTCGATTCCCGGCGAAGGCGTTGCTCATTTTTCATGTCTCCTGCTTCGAAATAACCTAATGTCTCTACACTGGCGCCCGAACTAAAAAAGGTGGTGGATGATGATTCTCCACCACCGCGATTTGGCGATTGGGTCCCCAAAACCCCAGTCGCCCTTTAAAAGGGGGAGTATATAAGGTATTTCTCCCGCCTTCGTCGCATGCCTTCGTGGTGTAGTGGTCTGCATGCTCGACGCGTAACCGAGAGGTCCGTGGTTCAATGCCCATCGAAGGCGTTGCTCATTTTTCATGTCTGATGCTTCCAAAAATACCTAATGTCTCTACAACTTTGCAATAAGAATGATCCCCTTTCCGGGAAAAAAAATTACAAGTAATTTTTTCCTATGTGTGTATTTTTTTAATTAAATTACTTAATATCTAAATGACAAATATCTTCAAAATTCTCCCCGGAAAGATCAGGGCCGGAGTGGAAAGATTAGGGCTGGAAGGGCAACCTAGGGCTTGATTTATTGAAGAGAAAACGAGATGCGGGCTCAGGACTTCAGTTTTCAAAGGACTTCATGTCTTCCTATTGTATTTAAAAATCAAGTAAGGGGAATGTAAAATTCTGAAGTAATTTTTTCAAAATTATATGTCTTAAAATATAATTTTACAACCAGGAATAAAATTTATTTAGTTTTCCATGTTGCTTTCCAGAAATTATATGTTCTTCAAATTTAATTCGTGTTGATTAATGTGTGTTGTTAAGTTACTACGCATTTTAATGCTAAAAGGTTCAATGATAAATCGCGAAAATTATGTTAAAAATCTGCCTGCAAGACCGATATTATTCGTTGTTCGGCTACGCAATATGGCGAATGTGAGTAATTAGTAAACACTGCCCGATTTCCAAAGATGGAGGTCTACGCCAAAACAAACCTCTTTGGAAGGCTCTAACTTCTCCAGTTCGTTTCAATGTAATAAATAACATTCACGCGAATTATACAGTATTTCTCTATTTTACAGTTTTTAATGACGATGTTTTGATTTTTTTATGTATTTTTTCTTTACCGCGAAGTGAGAACTGAATTGATTGAATGAGAAATATATTTCTAATGAAATTCGAAGAAATAAGTTTAAATGAAATGCAGCAAAAATGTCAATAATTTAATAGTCCGCGCAAGGAAACGACGCATCAGATATTTTATTAGTCCAAAGGGGCTTTGTCCCTGAAGGACTATTGTTTTCGTTTTGCGATTTTGCGTCGAAAACATTAAAAGTCTGTATCACTTTTCAAACTGTTGCCACAAAATATGGCAGCCCTGTATTATATTTAAAGAAATTAAATAATGAAGAATGTGCATAAATGTATGTATGTTTCTCGCATTGCGATAAAACGACGGTACCTAAAACCATCGAATTTTGAATGCCGTCATCCTGCTGCGAATATAGGCATCCGGAAGCCCAAAATTGAAATTTGGAATTTGTTTTATGAACGATTTCATATTTTGTAAAACTTTAACGAATTTTTGATGAACAAACTCGAGGATTTCAAAGCGAGCCATGGCAACGCAGTACAGAAAAAACATTTTTATCTCAAGCGCGTGAGACTGTGTGTATAGGAAATTCTAAAGATAGGCTCAGTTTAAAATTATTTTGCGATATTGTTCTTTAACTGAATTTTATAGTTTAAATGCGAAGAACATGATATTCAATAAATAAAAGTAACGTACAAAATGTTTAAAAAACGCCCCTTTGGACGTAATTTAAAATCTGAAGCCTTTCAGATTTTTTTATATATTTTTTATATTCTTTTAATATTCTTATAATGTGAATATTATTAACCAAGAAGCCATAAATCTAGAAAATAAATATTTAGCTTACGGTTATGAAGCAGTGCCTATATTTGATGCAGTAAGGCGGAACAGAGTACCACTTTTATGAATTTTGGGTAGAACATATAATCTGGTACAATTCGGAACTTGATAAGAGATTTTTGTGAACATCGTATTTTAATCGAAGTTTGTATTTTTGAGAAGTTCGAAGGTGAAGGATCTTTAATAATTATATGGGTTATATGGGACTTTATTTAAGAGCTTAGCTACACCATCGGTGTAAAAAGTTTTTCCCATGACGAATATCTGGCCACGTTTTCCGGTCTTTGAAATGATAATATCTGAGTTGAAAGCAATTTAGTGTATCATAGTTTTTCTTTCCCGATTAGGTCAGGAGGCAAAGTTTTACTGTCAAATTTCATATTATGGGCAATAAAAATCTTTCTTTTTTTATTTATTACGTGCTCCTCCATTAGGTACTACACGGAAATGAGAGATGTCCTGCGGAGGACTTTTTAAGAAAAACTGGCTTGTATCCATGTGTAACATGGAAAAGGCCATGAAAACGCCCGTGTAGCCAGCCCATTACAGTGAGGACTCGAACCTCGGATTGAACTACCATTTCCCCCAGCTGCTTTTATTATTCGGCCGTTGCTGGGTGTGCGATAAGATTCCTACTCATTCCTTTTTGTGCATCTGTAACTTTACTGAATTTCAAAGGTTTTTCAGTCGGTGTTAAAATCTTTGGAATCGAAGATTTTGAGGTTTGTATGAATTTAAAATTATATATCAGAGTTTTTTTCCCTCAGATAAACTAACATTAGAAATACTAACTATTGGACTGGTGTTAACAATAAGAAAATGTTTAGGAATATATATACTATTTTGCATTTATGTTGACGTTTCACATTCGTAAAAAATTTCCATTCTAGTTAACGATTCCATTTCAATCCGCGTCCTTTCCATCAATCTTTAAAGAAATAATTTCACAGTTTTTTTCCATTTTTATCAATAGATGGCGCCAATAGGTTTACTTCCTTCCTCTAATTGTTATCGCCTGTGTACAGACTTCTCTTCCATTGTTTGCATTCCTGTAGCTGAAGAAGTAGGCTCTATATTTAAACCTTCGAAGCTAATCCTTCATACTCCGATTCCTGATGCCTTAACACCTCCAATGTTTGTTTTGTGTCTTATATGATTCTAAAAAATTGACTTGCTGCTAAAATATAATATTTTGCCAAACTGTGCTGTGAAAATGAACCTCAAAATTCAAGAATTTTGATTATGTACTTTTTTCTAAATTTCATTTGCCTTTGCTTAATGCACATAAGTGTATTTCTAAAAAATATATTCTTATATTTTATATTCTTACATTCTTTTGAATTAAACACAAATTTCATATGTTGATTTAATCAAAAGCTTTTGATAGTAAGCAAAATTTCTTTCTCCCATCTTATTCTTATGAAAGGGGTCACTAAATTCGCGATTGAAAGGAGGAGAAAAACATTTTGGATTCAGATTCCAGAAATTTTAGAATTTGTAGTGCCTCTTTTCATTTGCTAATTTCGGAAATTCTTTTACAAATAGTATCATTTGACTAAGAAAGTTTACGAGTTCCATCTTTGGAATTTGTCCCTGATGTAGATTGAGCATCCTAATGGCAGAAAGTAAATGACATCTTGCTGCAAACTAGAGGAATTCATGGCAGCAAAATCTAAAATCCTAGTTCTAAAACTCAGAATAAACTGCATTTGCCTATGGAGTAGGAATTTTAGTTTATGATAGTGAATAGATTTAGATAGCAGTATTCAGTTTTAATTAATGGTAACAAATTTTCCGATTCCAAAAGCTGGTGTTATGTATGTGGAGAATTAAAAAAAAAATCGTTTAAAATTTTTGCTTGCTTTATTAGAATTCACTGCATGTTTGGCGTGAAGGTGCCGCTTTCATTATAATGGTTTTGTACTCGCCAGAATCAAATCTTCATTGAAAATTAGATATTTTGCTTCATATCATCGTGATTATACCAACAACTGCATTTCGACATGAATTTCCGTGATTACACTCATGGTGAGAAACACATTTGCACTAAGAAGGAAGTGTCGGATTAAAATGTTATTTGGAAGGATAGAAGTCATGAATAACAATACAGGATTAAAAAATAATAGTGATGTGATAAATATTTGTTGCACAATGAACGTTGTATGACAAATAATGTTTGTTACATGACTTACAATAACAGTATAACTCTTAATGGGAAGTCGAGTCGCCATTATTTAGAACACGTTATGCCATACGTTGCGACACGGAGTTGCAGAGGTTATTAACATAGTCTCTCGTTAGATGATCCCATGTAAATTGGCTCGCGATTGTTATTCTTATAGAGTTTGAGGTATAATTGCATCCCAACATAGCGCACATGCATCTGAACATGCGATGCGTGACAAAAAAAGTTCTTCTTGATATCGCCAGGGCTTCTGGCAGACGCGTTGCTATCGTCACCAAGACAAAAGCGAGATTCGTCACTTCAAATTATCTCTTACCATTCAGTATGGTTGCATGATACTCTCTAGAGGCACCACTGTAGCCTGTTGTGACGTTGTGGTATCAGGGACAGTTGTCGTTACGGTCTGAATACTTATACTACAGCGACATACAACCGTGTACTAATGTTACCAACACTCATAAAATGCTGCAAGGAGGAAATTACTGGTCTTTGAGTGTCCGCAACCGTCGCAGATGGGATGCTTGCGCATGTTGGACAGTTTTTTATTGTTCCCTCATTGTTTCTTGTCGAGGTCTTTCAGCGTCTGTATTTCATGAGGGCTCATCTTCCTGAATCCAATACCAACTTACTTACAGTAACATCTGCGCTATTGATATGAACGCAGTATGATGATATGGCATTCCGCCTTATTGAAGTCTTACGTTGTAACCCTTCTGGAAGCTTTGCTTTGCTGACGCTATTTGTGCGAATGAGGGTGAAACTTAAATAAATCCTTTGCATATCTAAGTCACGTGTCAAAACGTGTCACGTGTTATGACAGTATTGCTGATGTTATTCAGGTAGGGATTTTGTGGCTTCACGTTTTTTTGACAATGAGCATATTTTAGCGAATAATAGGGTATTTTCTTAGATTTCGTTAATATCAGATTTTTTTGAGAACGTCGAAAAAAATCCAAGAATTATGTATTTTATTATTATTATTTTTTAAATCTGCTATAATTGTTAGATAGTTTTTATATATAAATATTTTCTCTGTTAGCTTTTGTTAGAATTTCCGCTAAAATCACTACAAAGAATCTTCATATCAAAATGCAAATTAGAAATTTGAATTATAGAAAGTTTTCGAAGACTTCTGCACTAGGAGGGAAAGGCGTTTCATGTAGTTACACAAGTCGCGCTCCATTGTCCCTCAATGCCGATACATACTTTAAATTCCTATGATCCTTTTTAATTCCTTGTACGAAGTAAAAAAGAAGTATTGTAATCGCGAAAAATTTCGGGTATCATAGTTTAACGAAAATAGCTATTTTGATTGCTATCAAATGCAATTTAACCATGTTTTTGCGTGTAATTGAACGATGTAGTGCATACGTAAGGAGAGAATAAAGGAGTCTTCCCCCCCGAAAAAAATTACAAGGTTTATTTAAAATGGATTCTGAAGAGATTGTTTTGTGGCGTCTGTGCGTACATACGTACGCATGTATGTATGTACCTCGCATAACTCAAAAACGAGTAGCCTCAGAACGTTGAATTTTGTATATAGGACTGCTATAACATTTAGATGTGCACCTCCTATTTTGGTTGCAATTGGCCTCACCAAACGTATATATATATATATCCACTCTGTTAGTCGGCTCAGTGAGCTCAGTTTTTTTATTCTTATATGGTGGTAAGTTGTGCATTTTTGTCTTTCTTTAAAAATGATTGAATTATATTGTTCTTATCTTCCGATTAAGGTTTTTATGCCTTTAGTAAATCTGCATGCAAGGTTTGTGGAATGATCAACAATTTAAAAGTCTCTAAGTGCAGCTAAGCCTAATCATTTTTCCCATGGCAGCCATATTTGTTTACATTGGAAACTTGGGAGAATAGTGGATTTGTTGCCAATCTAGAGAAACTAAGTTTCGCAACAATTAAGATAACGCCTTCTTTTATTATTGCGAATGAAATCATGCTTAATCCATTTTGGAATTTATTCGAGGAAATAAGTGTTTAAGATTTACTTCGTAAGTTTTAATATAGATATTTTGAGTTTTTATGTATTTTTGCCTTGTCACGAAGTGAGAACTGAATTAATTGAATGAGAAATACTGAATCGTCTGTGAAAACTGCACTCTCGTGCTACCGATGAAGTAGATTTAATTCAATCCAATAAGCTTAAATGAAATGCAGAATGCGTATAATTTAATATTCCGTACAAAGTAGTCATGTGGTGTACACAGCAGATTTTTTCAAAACCAGGTTCTTAACAAAAGAAATCCATCTATGTACAATATAATCTCTTAAAACAATCTACATATATATTACGTAAAAAAATATTTCGCAACTGAATCATAAGCTTCGTCCAAAATAATGTTGTTGAGTACGTTTCCGAGATTGTATTGGTTTATATCTGTAAACTTTTATTAAAAATGTGTAAACTATATTTATTTATTTACATAAAAATGTTTGAACGTTATATCTCGTTATTTGTTGCAGATCTTATTCCCAACCTTTTCGGAATGTTAAAAAAAATCCTCGAAATTTTTTGCGAAGTTTTTTGTGTAAATCCTTTAAATACTTACTTCGAGAGTACCTCGCGCATTTGCCTTTTTTCCACGCGATAGAATTTCATTGTCCAAATAATGATCATTAAATCTATATTTCAAACATACTTTTCCTGACTTATTTTAGATACCATTTTCTAAGCATTGCAAGTTGGTAGTAAAGATTTACACTCCTTTTAATCAGTACTTTAATTCCTTTCACCCTAAACTTAATAAATTCATTTATTATGCAAAAATATTTTTATCCTAAAATGTAAACAAATGCAACATTTTCCATAACAATTTCTAAAGCAAGTAGTAGCTTCAATTTATAAATTCGCGGCAAGGCAAAAATGCATAAACCCTTAAAATATCTTCATTAAAAATTCAAAAATATAGGAAAACATAAAACACCAAATACAGTTAAAACAATTAAAAAAATTTTACAATTAAAATTAGAATTTCTACGCAAAAACAAGTTATTTGGCCAGGGGGTAAGAAGGCAGATTTTTCGGTGCACAAAACTAAAAGTTTCCTTTTGGTCCACTCGGCAAAAAGACACGGAAGATGCAGAAAGAAATAATTCTCTACTCTACTAAGTTTCAAATGTACACAAATATGGCTGCTATGGTAAAAAAAATTAGGTTTAGCCGCACTTAATTTTAAATTGTTGATAATTCTACAACTATTGATGCGGATTAATTAAAGGCATAAAAACCTTAACGGGAAGATAAGAACAACTTAATTCAGTCAGTTTTAAAGCAAAAATGAACAATTTATCAACATATAAGAAAAAACTGAGCCGAGTAACATAGTGGGTATATAAGCTGTCGATTGTAACCAAAAAGAAAGGTGCACAACTACATGTTATAGCAGTTTTATATACAAAATTTAAACGCTCTGAGGCTACGTATTTTTTAGTTACGCGAGATACATACATATATACGTACCTTCATACGTTTAGACGTCACGAAACAACGAATGATATGAATTTTATAATCTGTTTGGCAAAAAAAAGGCCTTTATTCTGTCCTTACGTACATATGTCATGCAAAAACATTGTTAAATTGCATTCGATAGCTGTCAAAATGGATATTTTCGTTCGAATTTTTCGTGATTGCAATACTTCGTACAAGGAAGTAAAAAGGGTGTTTCCAAGCAAAGGTCAAGAATTTGGTTTGGTTTATTTGATTACAGCACAGCACACTAGAGCTATCTGCCTAAGTGAAGGAATGAAGGACTTTCTAAAGGAAACTGGCTGTTATACACGCTACCCATGGGGAAAACCACGAAAACGCCTATGCAGCCAGCCCGTTTGTCTAGAATCGAACCCAAGTCGTAACTACCAGTATTCAGCGATTTTACCTCTCGACCGCTGTTGGCAGTTAAGAATTTAAAAACGGGCTTTCGAAAATAGTCATGGTGAATTTCATGTTAACGTTGATTCTTTGAAAAAACAAATCTGCGGACCTTAAATACAAAGATTAGGGAAAAAGAGTTGAATATCTTATACATAGTCCTCTAGCAGCAGAGGCACCATAGAAGCAATAAATGTAGGTTGTGATAATATTTCTCCGAAATATTGGGTGTACCTTATAAGGTATATCTCCCACATTCTTAGCGTGCCTTCGTGGTGTAGTGGTCAGCACACTGAGTCGGTATTTTAGAGGTCCGTGGTTCGATTCCCGGCGAAGGCAGTGCATATTTTTCATCGTTCCTGCTTCCAAAAAAACCTAATGTCTCTACAGTGGCGCCCGAACTAAAACGGGCTGTGGATGATGACTCTCCACACCCAGCATTTGGCGACTAGGTCCCCTAAAACCCTAGTCGCCCTTTAAAAAGGGGAGTATATAAGGTAGTAGTAGTAGTAGTAATGGGGGCGCAGCCCTCCGGCCCACCTGACTGGAATGCTCCAGTCGTATGGCTCAAATTAAGAGCTAGCCCATCTAACAACAAACAATGAAGACAACGGTCGGTCCGGCCGTGTCCAGAATAAAATTATGTAAAATACAACGATGTAATAACTATCATAGTATAAGCCGAAGCCCCAGAAAACCAAAGCCTCAAGAACCGGGCAACAAAAAAAAAAGGTTAGTATAATGTGAACAAATCAAACCAAAAAGATACATTTTAGTATGGATGCAATTAAAAGACCGATCCATCCATTCATACCAACAAAACTAAAGAAAATCATAAAATCACACCGTTAGTTACAAGAAAAAAGAACATACAACATGTAACCATACATATTACAAACAAACCAGGGAACTACCAATAAAAAAAAGGGAAAATCCCAAAAATCATAACTAAAAATCTCAAAAACAAAATGTATATGTCTGTGATTTAATCGGTACAATCAAACACAATAGGCCTCAAATCCAAAACAAAGAACAAACCAAAAATCACAATACATTAGCATCAAAAAACCAACAGAACTGTGACAAGAGTAACTCCACTTTTCCAACACAAAAATATAGAACATCTAAAATCTACATCTAATTAAACACACACAACAAATACCACAACAACAGGGGAGTAAAGAAAGCCAATGCCAAGATCCCTAAAACCACTAGTACCGAAAAAAAGCCTATCTGACCTACGGAAAGATCATCAACCGTGGGGTCCGTCTAACAACCACTGAGACACTAGTTCTCAGTGGCAATATGTTTAAATTAAATAAATCCCCGTTTGTAAAATAAAGCATATTTATGAGTTTCTAATTTCATGTACTCCAAGTACAGAAAAATTTTTTAAAACAGGTGCGTAGTGTTAAAAGCAAAACAAAGGACTGCATTGGTGAAAAAATTAATGTCAATTATCTAAAATTACTAGTAAGTAAAAATTAATCAATTTAAAACTTATATTTAAAAATATAAAAACGGAAAGGAAATTCTATCTGTCAGTCCCAATTATTTAAATCTTAAATTGTGTTAATGTCAATAAAAGAAAAACACATACACATGTAATACAATTCAGAGCAATACAAACTCTGTTGCCTCATTTCACATGATCCATCACAAAAGATATAAATATAAAAATTACAATTGATAATATATCTCAAACATTTCTAATATTTTACATTATTCATTACAATTTCTATTCACATTTAGCAAGAAGGTTTTATGATATCATCCTCTCTTTAAACAATAATTTACAAAATCTATAATTCATCAATTAAACATCAGGTTTTGACATCAGTTTTCAAACTACATACCAAAATTAAAATTATAAAACATCGAAATTATAACATTCAGTATATCAACAATACATTCCTTTAAAATATACATTAAAAACTGACTATTGAACGGATTTTTAAACACTTAAACATCAATTCCCACTGCTTCTCTATTTGTATTTAGAATCTTCATAACAGTCCTACTGTAATCTATTAAGTTCTTATAGTTTTTCCTTATATCAATTTTATAGTTCTTCTTATATTTAACCCTTGCACTCCCAGTTAATATACAGTCATCAAAATAGTGCTGAGCATCTCCAACTTTGTTACAAGTTCTACAACAATCATTATTTTGTATACCAAATCGTTTTAGGTAAGCCGGGAATCGTCCATGACCTGTTATTAATTGATTTACGTCTATATCATTATAAATATTCATATTTTTATCAATTTTAATTTTCTTTAGTATTCCTTGATTTTTATCTGACGACCCCCAGCTTAACCTCCATTTTTCTATATTATTTACATACAGAGCTGTTACTGATTTCCTTTTAGAGGCAGGAATATAACAATCAAAGTCTCCCTCTCCAAGGGCAGCAGATTTCGCTAATACATCCGCCCTCTCGTTCCCCTTATGTCCCACATGGGCTTTCATCCAGTGCAATTTAATATTATGAACAAACTTTAAACGCTTATAAATAATCTTAATATCATGCAATAAATAATTCTTATGCCCAGGACCCGAGAGGGACTGAAGTACCGATAATGCGTCTGAGTAGACATTAATATTATATCTCACTTTCAGAGTTTTCTCTATCCATCTGAGGGCTTCATAAATTGCGTAAGTTTCAGCCTGAAAAATTGAGTTCATATTTTTTAACATTATTCTGTTATTAAAAATCTCGATTCCATGAAAGAAAACAACAAATGCACAACCCACTCCACCCTCGAATCCTGAGCCATCTGTATAAATGTCTAATTCTTGATTTTCTAAATAAGTACAATCATAAATAATACATATTTTATCTTTTGGATGCATTATTTCGTCATAAAATCTTTGAAAAGCATCACTATGCACAGTAATTTCTCCCATTTGTATTTCCTCAATCAAATTATTAGACAATAAGAATTTTTGATAATAAAATTCATAGGAGAACGAGAGAGGCGGAATGCCTGCCAAAACACTTATGACCTCAGTAGATGCGGTACGAAATGCTCTTGTAACGGCCAGCATCCAGCCTCTCTGCAATGAGTTTAATTTATTGCGCAACCTGATCAGTTCCCCTGCCCTTGGGCCCCACGCACCTATACCGTACAGTATCTTAGGCAAAACCACACAACTGAAGATCTTTTTCAAAATTTCCGCCTTCATCCGTAGAGTATCACCGCTAAAATTATTTCTATAGAATTGGAGTATCTTTTCAGTACTTCTATGAATACTTTTGAAGTGATCTATAAAATTTAATTTCTCATCTATTATGACTCCGAGATATTTAATACTGTTCTGAAATTTAATATTATTTCCTTCAAACTTCAATCTAGGTGGACGGGTTTTGACACCGCCTCTTGGAAAAAACAAACCATATGTTTTATCTATGTTAAATTGAATTTTTTCTTTCTTACCCCAGTCAGTCAATTTTCTTTCAACACCGACAAAAGTCTCTTGTATTTTCTCCAGAGACACTCCATTTATGATAATCAAAATATCGTCAGCGTAGCATACAATTCTAGCATTTGGTATGTTAAACTCGGCGAGAAGTGTATTCACTGTCAGGGCCCAGAACAGGGGAGCGCTACATGACCCTTGAGGGCACCCTTTGTAAATTTGCTGTTCTACATACATCTGTTCTGAAATGCCTGTAAAAATAACCTTCCTGTTTCTAAAGTAGTCTCTAACAGTCAAAAACAGATTTTTTGTAATATTGAGTTTTGAAATTTTATTTAAGACGGAGGACCATTTTACTGAATCAAATGCCGCCCTGACGTCAAAAGACACCAGGGCAACATGTTCTACCTTTTTCAAATCTCGAATTGTGGTAATTACATTGTATAAGGCCAGATCTGCCGATCGCCCTTTCCGGAATCCATACTGGCAATCTGCAATCAATTTTTCATTTTCAACAGCATAAGAGAGTCTATTGGCAATCAGTTTATCAAAGACTTTAGCAAAGACTTTTAGAAGACATATAGGCCGAAACCTATTTTCACCTTTCGGTAGCAGTACTAGTCTGCCAACCTTCCAGTTCTCAGGAAAGACATGTAATTGCATACATTTATTATAGAGAATTACAAAAAAGGAAGGGTATTTATTGAAAAGACACTTAACAAATTTTGAACTTATTCTGTCAAGACCAGGGGCCGATCTATCTCTCATTTTTGCAATAATCTCATAAATTTCTTCGTATGTAAAGTCCGGCTCTCTTTCATTAGCTTGTAAAAAATTAATGTTCTCAACAGCATCCTCTTTATCAGCATCATCAATATTCAGAGTCTCCTTAATAATATTTTTATATCTTTCTTCAATATTCGATGCAATCGTGTTATCCTCATCTCTGATAATAAATGGTCTCCTTGACTTATTTGTAGCCGCTCTAAAGAGACCTTCATAATATTCACGATTTTGAATAAAAATCGAGTTCTTATATTCTCTTTTAACTTTCTTAACACACTTTTTATAGGACGCTAAGCATCTCTTGTATTCAATCTTTCTTGTTATTCTTATATCATCTGTCAAATTTTTATATTGATAACTCTTTCTTAGAGCACGAACTTTTCTCCTATATCGATCCAGGTCTTGATTCCACCAGAGAGAACCTCTCTTTCGTTTTATTCGACTTTTCAAATCCCTATCCATTTGTCTACCAATGTCTTTCCATACATTCCACTATTTCTTCAAGATCTTCTTTATTCAAAGTATTTGTCAGTCTATCTTCTATTTCATTAATATGTCCTCTCAATTTGGCACAACATCTCTCTATCCTCCTAAGATTCTTTGTCAAGATATATTTATCTTCTTCCCTAATTTCGACTTCATGAACCTCTACCAAGATATAGTTATGATCACTGAGTGTAGACTCATCTAATATCTGCATGTTGATTCTATTAGGTGACATATTTGGTGAGCATAAAACTAAATCAGTCCATCCATCTCCCCTAGAAGATGAAAATGTTGGTTTTGAATCTTCTGTATTCACTAAAGTTAATCCATTTTGTATTATAAAATCATACGTTAAAACACCGCGTTCATCTATAATCTTCGCCCCCCAGATAAAATGTTTTGAGTTAAAATCCCCAATAATCATAAAATTTTCAGTAAAAACATTCAACAAATCTTCCAATTTCAATAGATAAGCGTTCAAATCTTCCACTGGGGAGAAATATACTGAGGCAATACCAAAAGTCCGTCCATTTTCATATATTTCAATTGCCACAATAATATCCGTGCTACATTTAACCGAAAATTCAATTCTAGGGTTTACCACAATGATCGCAGATCTGCCTGCTTCCGCATTTATTTTCCTCCAGTCATTCTTCATATAAGCCAATTTTTTATCAACATAATAAGGTTCTTGAATTGCAATCAAATCAGGCACATTTTCTAATACATTATCAATTGCAGAGAGCCGGCATGCGGCAGCGTTACAATGGTTTACATTACAATTCAAAATCCTCATGTTAAAATATAAGTATAAAATCAGGTTTAAAATCATCCAATTATTCCTATTTACAATACTAAAATCAAATGACAATATATACAATCTAAAAATAATATTTACAATATAAAATAATATCACAATGTTTACCAACTTACCTGGGAGGCAAGGGCAAGAAAATTTCCAAAGTTCCTGTTAATCTTCTTCTTGTAGAAATTATTACGCCAGACAACCAATGAATTATGTATTATATATAGAGTTTATAATTCAAAATATCAATATGCAGTAAGGGAAATCAATAATAATATTCAAAATATACTCTCAAAACAAAATAATAATTCTCCCCACCGCAGATAATTTTGCCAATTTAGTATTCTAAATTTAAATGATCCCTTATATATTTCTTCTCTCTAATAAGAGACGGACAATCGCCCCAAAAAGAATCATGTTTATAATCCACATTTTTTCCATATTTTTCAAAGGCTTCTTTACAGTTAATACATTCGGTCTTATCACTTTGGCACTCTCTTTTCTCGTGCTTTCCACTACAAGCTGAACACGTTTTTTCAAATTTACAATTAAGAGTATATAAGGTATATCTCCCACATTCTTAGCGTGCCTTCGTGGTGTAGTGGTCAGCACACTGAGCCGGTATTTCAGAGGTCCGTGGTTCGATTCCCGGCGAAGGCAGTGCATATTTTTCATCGTTCCTGCTTCCAAAAAAACCTAATGTCTCTACAACCTTCTGTCGCTTCAACAAGTTATGCTGGAAGTGGCGAAGAACGAGGGTTCCAGTAATCTAGGGAAAGCAAAGTTTCGCAGCCAAGGATCCTACTTGCAAGTTTAAAATTTAGTACCAAAATTATTGAAAAACTCAGAAACAATCTGAATACTCAAAATAAAAATTGGGAATAATATTTTTAATTTAATCGAGTTTTTTTACAATTAATGTTGCATTGTATACTTAATTTCTTTTGCTACTATTATTATAAGACAAATTAAATTCATGGACTTCTATTATTGTTATGGAGCAGAGGGAGCGTTAAAGTTTTCATTTTCAATAATTAACCTGTTACGATCTTAAAAGTCAAAACGTTTATGCAGTGGAAATACTGCAATGTCTCAAATCTGAGCAGACACAAAACGGCGTATGCAATGCAAAGTATGCATATTGGAACTGGTTCGTCCGGAAAAGTTTATTTTTACTATTATGACGCAAATAAGATGTTTTATACCTTCTCAGCGGTTGGTAAGAGAAAGGAAATGACTAATTATGGTTTCATTTTGCTTTCGTTTGCTGTGAAAATGATTTGTAATTCTCAGAAATCGTGATGACTCATAAGGAAGATGTTCTCTCATTTTTTTGCAGGATTCTGATGTAACAGAAATTAATTATATTATAAATATTATTTTTAAGGATGCCGCATAATAGGCTTTTCATTTATTCTCCAGCGGCAACTTTGTTTTCCTCATAAAGGGCATTCTCAGATTTTCCATTTCTCTCGTGTTGCTTTGCATAATCATACCTTCAGATGGGGTGTTAAAAGCCCTTTTAACTACGCAAAAGAGCAGCAGTCCATCGATGCTATAACAAGATACGTTTTCGGAATATTTGAAAAGAATACAATAGAGATAGAGAGATAGAGATAGAGATAGAGATAGTTTGGAATATTTGAAAAGGGTATGACTCATGGCTTCTCCGAGGAGTTCAGTTTTTTTAGATAGCGTAAATAAGGAGGTGAATGATCTACATTAAATATACTACACGAAACGTTTTTTAACGGTATGTAAAGTTTACTTTTCTATTATTTCTATTCTTTTTAAATTTTAATTTCATTTTGCATGAAAAACCAGTTATCATCAAAACCTTCTACTGAAACTTTCTTTACCCGCTTGAAAGTCTTTCTCTGCACTTTTACAAGAGTAAATTGTTAACAACCTTCTGTTAAAATGATTCAAATGTAGCTATGCTTCACATCTAAACTGAGAAATTCTTCATTTTTCTTACGAAAAAGGCTTGTCGTAAAGAATGTTACACTTGGTTTTACGCAATAACAAATATTTCAGATGAAGCTGATGAACGTTGTAGCTTTTTTGCTTCTTAAAAAAATTAAAAGGTTACTTTTTACTTCTTGTAAGAAGAAAATGAAGTATTGTAATCACAAAAAATTTTGAGTATTATATTTAAAAAAATATAACCATTTCGACTGCTCTCGAATCCATTTGAACGATGCTTTTCCGTAACATCGCTACGCGCGGACAGAATAAAGGACTCTTTTTCCCAAACTGGATTGTAAAATGGATTCAGAAGAGATTTTTTTCTTGACGTCTTTGTGTATGTATCTCGCATAACTCAAATATATATATATACGCTTTGTTACCCGGCTTGGTGAGCTCAGAGTCTTTATTCTTATGTGTTGGTAAATTGTGTATTTTTTGCTTTAAAAGTGATTGAATTATTTGTCTTTATGTTCCGGTTAATGTTTTTATGTTTTTAGTTAATCTGCATGCAGTAGTTGTAGAACTGTCATGAATTTAAAAGTTGTTTAAGTGTTACATTAATCCTAACAAAGCCACCATTTATTTGCGTTTGAAACTGTTAACAGAATAGTAAATTAAGTGAATTGGTGAACCAAACTGTGTGTCTTTTGCCGAGTGGGACCAAGAGTAAACTTTCAATTTTGTGCACCGAAAAATCCATATCTTCTTGCCAACCGGCCAAATTGCTTGCTTTTGCGTAGAAACTCTAATTGTGTAAAAAAAAACTTGTTTTCTAACTGTATTTGGCGTTTTATGTTTTTCTGCATTTTGCAGTTTTTAATGATGATGTTTTGAGTGTTTATGTATTTTGGTCTCGCTGTGAAGTGAGAACTGAATTAAGGATTCAGATTCCAATAGAAATATACGTTCTGACCGTTCCTGAACCTTTTGAATGATTTTTTTTTGCGTGTCGTCTTTACGTACGGATAGCATAATGAACTCTTTTTTTTTTTTCAAAACGGATTGTAAAATGGATTTAAAATTGATTCGAAAGGGATTTTTTGTGACGTCTGTACGTCTGTACGTATGTATATATCTCGCATAACTCAAAACTAATAGTTGTAGAACGTTGTAAATTTGTATATGGTACTGCTATAACGTCTAGCTATGCTCCTGGCTTTTTTATTGCTATCGAGTGTGCCAAATACATATATATATATGTTACTGTGAAAGACCAAAATTGGAGAATGCCGACTTTCACCGGAGAATGTCAACATTCACCAAATACGTCGGTGAAAGATCGAATATAATTGCATTCTTGTACATTCGGACCCTCACCGGTGTATGTCGACAATCACAGATATGCTCTAGTGTAGGTCGAAAAGAGAGGAGACTGGCCGTTTCCCATAAATGCAGTCGTAAAAGCAAGGGCCTCTTGGGCAATTCAAAGTCACATAATAGTTTAAGTTGTTGCAACGAATCAGATTTGAATCACATCATTTAGTAAGTTTTTTATTACTATTATTTTATTTTCTCATTTACTACGTACTGCATAATTAAGTAAGTTTTTTAACTTCTATTATTTTCCTTTCTCATTTCGAATGTATTGTGTGTTTTAAGTACTTGTGTGTTTTTTCGCGACTGAATTACGGAGAAGAAAATATAATATTCTCATATATTCAACATTCACCATTAGTACATGGTGAATGTTGACATTCACTGGTGCAAGTCAGAAATAAGAGTATTTGGAAAATATTTCGGACATACACCAAGCGACTATGTGAATGTTGACATTCACCGGTGAAAGTCGACATTCTCCAGATTTCGGTCTTTCACCGTAACATATATATATATATACATTGTAGATGCTAGGAGGGGATATAAAAAGTCTAAAAAAGAAATATAAAAAGCTATTGCTTTTTAAATCAGAAATTTATTAGAACTTTATTTTCTTATTTTATGTTTTACATATTCAAGAAAAAAAAAAGGGCAAGAGGAAAGCTTATTAACAAAAGATTCGAGCAATATAAAATTGGTTTCAAACCATAGTTACGAAATTGCGTTAAATTTAGTACGTACTTATTCCATAATAAAACAAAAATAGAGTTTCATATTGAAGAGCAATGGAATAATTTATATATATATATATCAAAATTAATACAATAATAATAAACTACTTTGACGAAAGTGGGCAGATCGTCTACGATGCAAATCACGGTAAGATCTGCTGAAGAACTATGAGATGCTCAAATACAATTACAAGTAAGACCTCTGTTTCTTTAAAAAGGTGACTAATTTTTAATATTGTATGACAAATCAAAGTTAAAGTTTCAATTTGCTCTTATGGCCATAAAAATTCTTTTACATCATATACGTGACATTTAAAAAAATCTTTAATACGGAAAAATTAAAATTCAAGGTAGACAAATAACTTGCATGCTCAAGTTATGTGAAGCAATTTAGTTAGTATAACAATATTACCCTACAATATTGAAATTAATAATAATAAAAAACTTAAATGTGTATTGTGTTTGCTTGTGTGTGTAAGCGTGGTAGCACTTCTTTGGGACTATGGCTAGAAGAATGTGACTGGTGAATGGTGAAAAAAAATCTACCTAGTCAGTAAGTTTTCTGTTTTCTAATGTAGTGACTCTCATAAATAAAAAGAAAAAAATAATTTGAAGGCTAGGGATATTCCCAGGGGACAGCGGGTATGTGCTGTCACTTCTTGTATCCTCCTAAGGCGCGAATACAAGGAGTAATACACATCGTGTAAAACCTTGGGTCAGATTATCAGATAAAACCTTGGGTCAGATTATCAGATAAAACCGTTTCTCTTGTTAATCTTTTGTAAGATCCAGATTGCAAATTGAAGGGTCCAGTTTTTCCTCTTCTCATCCCCGGGTTAGAGGGACGTATACAACAAATTTTGAACGGAAAAACTGAGAAGAAGGAAAGGGTAAGAAAAGAAAGAAGTCTGACTAGGAAAAGTACAATTTCGGGAATAAAAGTGTCGTAATTAGAGGTTAATGTCTTGATCAGGTTAAAAGGTCATAACTGGGTTGAAATGTTTTTCAAGAATTTTAATGCGTAGTTTGGAAAATAAAATTTTTTCAATTTTGGATAGCAGCAGGTATTCTGCTTGGATACTATTTCGGACAGTTAATTTAAATTCAGTTGCTGGATTAAAAAATGTTAGCGTGGTGGACTACATAATTTCTGATTTCTTCTTAGTAAGGGTACTTGGTTTATCTATTTCAAAGGTAACACCAGAGAATTGTTTTAAAATTTTATAAAGATCTAAAAAAGAAGGAGAGAGTTTCGTATATTAGGATACTGAAATTCTTCATGCATTACTAAATCTCCAGGTTTAAAATTACTTGCTTTAAAATGGGTGTCATAGCTACATTTATTTATACTATGATAATCATCAGACCTTTTTTTCAGCAATTTTTCTAGCCTCTTCAGATGATGTGTATACTTCTTGATTTTCAAGTAAGGAATCATGAAGTAATTTTCCATACATTAAATAAGATGGTGGAAATTTAGTTGCAGAATGTGGTGTGTTATTGTATTCTTCAGTAACCCTAGGTAACAATTTTGTCCATGCAGTACTATCTTGATAAGAATTTAATTTTCATTTCAACCTAGTTACAATTTTTATTAACTCTTTCAACTTTACCATTAGTTTGAAGTCTCTTAGCAGTAGTTAATAGTTGTGCAACATTATTATTTCTTAAAAGATGCTTAAATTTTGAAGAGGTAAAAGTGGCATTTCTATCACTTAATTTCTTTGGTACTTGAATTTGAAAAATTTCCAAACAATTTATACAAGTATCAGTAATTAAAAACTTTTAGAAGCAAAAGTTCATATATAAACGAACAACATGATCTTTAATAATGTGAATACATTTCTTAGTAGAATTATAATAATTTAAACGCCAACAGTATCAATAGGTTTTAATTTGAAAGGTTCACTTACAGATGGTAAGACTTGGATTAAACCTAATTTCTTCTGTTTTCTTTCTTTATTAAGCTGACATACTTCACAATCAAATTCCTTGAAACAACCTTGTATTTGGCGTACATTCACTAAAAACACTCAATCGATTTCGAGGGCAGCTACAGGTCCCTCCTCATCAGGAGAATTGTAGAATATCCTGTAGCTGCCCTCGAAATCGATTGAGTGTTTTTAGTGAATGTACGCCAAATACAAGGTTGTTTCAAGGAATTTGATTGTAACATTGGCGTGTTTCTCTTCTATTGTAATACTTCACAATGTTTACAATAATTTCTAATATCTTGTACTATATCTGCCCAATAATATAGAGTGGACAACAAATTTAACATGGAAGATACACCAGTATGACCAAATTCAATATGAGCTTTTTCAAGTAACTTGTACAAAGAGACATTGGAACTACAATTTTGCACCAACCTTCCTTCTTCATAATTAACATATTATTAATTCTCTTATATTTAGTGTTCAGGCATTATCTATGCTTCGACGTTCTTTTATTTCCTCTATTGATAGTAAATTATTTTCTACATATAAGGGTAGGCAAATAAGATTTCTAGTCAATATATCAGTTTCAACGTTAGTAAAAAATTTCTTATATTTGATATCAAAATCATACATAGACAACGACCATCGGCATAGTCTTCCCGTAGGGCGTTTTCTATTTTTAAGCGAAACTAGAGCAACACGATTGGTATGCACCGTAAAATGTAACTAACCATGTAAATAAAAATGTTGCCATGTAAATAGTAATAAAATTGATCACTAACCATCTACAATAGTTAAACATTCTAATTCAGTGACAGCTTAATTTTTCTCATAAGATCTTAATTTTCTAGAGTGAAAAGCTATAGCTAAGAACTATAAATTACGATCTGGTTGCTCTTTTTTAGAATTGCACCAACAGCTTCCGTTAGCTGCATCTACAAATACTTGGCAAGGATATCTTAGATTGAACAAGCACCAAGAAATTCTTTAGATCCATCTCCAAATGCATGGCAAGGATATCTTGAATTAATAAAGCACCAAGAGGTTCTTTAGATGCATCTACAAGCCAATGACAAGGATATCTTGGATTAGTTAAAATGGGCCTGGAATTAAAGCGTGTTTTAAATTTTGAAAGGCAGTTTGGCATTTAGTTGTCCATTTATATGCAGTATCTTTTTCGAGTAAGTTTTTGTTAGTGAGGCTCTAATTCTTGCACAATTTGGAATAAATTTATGGTCTATAAGTTACAGGAAGCTCTGAAGTTAATACTACTCTTGGAGGTTCGATATTTATGCAATATATATCATATTTACGTTTTGCAAAAGTATGACACAATTTGGAATGAATTTATGGTACACATGCCACGAAGTACTTGTAATTCTTTAACATTTTTAGAGGTTGTAATTTTTTAAGAACTCCAATGTTTACATAATTGAATTGATATTTTCGTGCTCGAATTTCATTTCCATATTTATTTAGTCGATGTATGACAATAAATAGCTAGCGTTAGAATTGTATGGGTTTGAATCGCGTAGATTCGCTTTTACGCTGATTTATTCTTTCGTCAAAAATATATTGGAATGAATTTAAGATTTACAATTTAAAAAAGATCGCAAATGAAATTAGTAATTTAGAAGCAGAAAATATAAAGAAGTTAGGTAATCGTAAATATGTTAAATATACGAAGGCAGGTGAAAAATGTGGTAGAAGAAACTTAAAAAACGGGAAGATTTGATGGAAATTTTACTCGATGATATATAAAACTGTATATGAAATGTAAATACATATTTAAGTATTAGTTTTTTTATCATAATTTCAATGATTTTTCAATGTATAACTTATGCCAAACCATCTTGTCCAGTCTGGTCAGTTTTTAAGGCTAACTTATGCCCGAACAGTAATGTACAGTGCATTTATTTAGTAATCATATCCAGTGCATTTACTTACAATAACGAATCTTTGTCAATGTAATCATATCCTTTGCATTTGCTTATAACAAAGCAGGGGCGATATAATCATATCCAGTGCACTTACTTGTAATAACAAAGCACGACCAATAAGATCATATTCAGCACATTTACCTATAATAAAGTAGGGGTAGTATAATCATATCCAGTACATCTATTTACAGTAACAAAGCAGGGCAGTATAATTTTATCAAGTGTATTACATTGCCCTTCCTTTGCTACTGATGCGCCCCGTCAGTAACCGAATGATTAAGGACGCTGAATACTGGAATTTCGATCCAGGTTCGATCCCAGGCGAACAGGCTTGCTGTATGGTTAAATTTCGTAGTTTTCCCTATGTGCAACATGAATACAAACCAGTTGTTCTCAAAAAGACGTCCACGAAGGATTTCTCCCCTTGGGCAGATAGCCGTTGTATGCTTTGCTGTATTCACATAACCTAATTTGGTTAATACTGATTGCATAAACTTAGCCTATTTTATTACGTGAATGCAGTAGGCTATTAAAATTGGCATTGCTGTAGTAGCAAAAAATTGCAGTAGGCATTGCTGGCTATTAAAATTTCTAAACCACGAGGGAAAACAAACAGCAGAATCTTATTAATTGTACATGTAAAATATAGTGGGAGGAAAGCAGGATTACGTTTGCAGGTGGTTTGGGGTACACTAGGTGCAGAATTCAATACACAGAGCTGCCATCTCTGGCAGCAACAATGGCTGCAATCCGGCTGGCCATTGAGTGGAACTGAGCTTGAATGACAGATATGATTGCTTCATACCATGCAGCTTCAACTTTATGCCAGAGCTCATCACTCGTGGACAGTAGTGATGTGCTAGTCTTTTGTAATCCATGATTAGATGTTCTCAGTGGGAGGGGGGAGAACATGATGGCCAGGGTAATAGTTGAACCCCCTCTGTGTTGGTCGCGAATTATCTTGTTGAAAGGTGGCGTCATACAGGCCTAAAAGATAGGATGCAACCAAGGGACTTAACACTTCGGAAACGCAACGGCGATTGTCTACATTACCGGGGACTGGAACAAAAGGTTACCGGGATGTATATCCAGTTGCAGTCCATAGCAGCACATCAGATTCTGGGCCCGTATGACGATTACGAATATGAACTGGCAATGTTCGTTCACCTCGGTGCCTCCACAGGCGGATGCGTCTATCATGATGCTGCACACAGAACCGTGATTCGTCTGAAAAGACGGCATAGTGCCACTTCAGAGTTTAAAATTGTCTTTTGCCTCACTACTGTAGGCTTGTTTGGATCCGCTGCAGCATCAAGGGAGACCGCAACAATTGTTGCTGTGCCGACAGTCCATGGTGTTGCAGGCGTTGTCGTTCTGTCCGTGAGGGCACTTGTCCTGCACACGAACCACACTCTTGACTCAGGGTGCGTGACGATCCAGCAATTCCGAGAGGACAAGATGTCTGAATAATTTAAAATGTGATCTTGAAGTGATTTGTGATTTTAAAATGTGATCATCCTCACGTCATTGGTGGGAGGGAAACTAAACTTTCGCCTTTTCTGCAAAGACATAGGTTTAATTTGAGAGTTTATATTAAAATAATATCCGTATTTCGATTTCAATTTCTTCTCAGTATTTCAATGCTTATAATTTTATTTTTCGAGATAAGTGGATACAAGTTAAGAGTCGGTGGTTCTATTTTTAAAACTAATGCATCATTCTTCATTGACATGAAAAGCCTTGTATACTATTGTGAAGACCACTACGTCTTTTTTAATTTAAATTTACATAATTACGATAGTAAAGATCAGTTGATAATTGTAATAAAAGTAAAATGCTTGGTTTTCTTCCTGGAACAGAAGAGGCTGGAGAATTAGTACCTTCTAGGAAAATTAATATTTATATCGTAGGGATTTTTAAAACCGCGCGCGGAACGAGAACTATTTATTCGTGTTTATAAACAGCCATATTATAGCAAATCTGCTTATTTTGTTTGGATGATTTTTGAAGAAACCCATTCAGATAAAGGCTACCTAAACGGAAACATCTTCTTTTAAAACATAAATATTCACAAACAGCTGAATAAAAGTGTTTTGAAATTAAATCAGTTTATTTTTATTTTTAAACGGAATTTAAATAATTCTTATTAAATTTTACTTTTAACTCAATTTCGATTTTAAAACACAATTCTGAATTTTAATTCCAGAAAATTCTTATTTTTTAAATTAGTTAATTAAATTTAACTTAAGTATGCAAAGCAGAACATAATTACCTGAATTTTATATCAAATTTTTTAACATGTTCTACCCCAAATCTTTCATTAATTGAAACGTTTTTTTATTATTTAATACGGCCTTTCTCACCACCTTAACTGGCTAATTTACCTAAGGATCTTGCTGATCACCATGATGGCAGGAAATGGTATATTGTCAGTCGAGAGGCAATGGTAGGAAAAAAAAGGCATTCACTGTTATAAAAAGAAGGTTGCTGACTTCAGTTTCTAATCCAAACTGGAGAAATAGCAGTGATAATTTCTTTCACACACACACAAAAAAAAATATTTAATGTTTTTAATTAGATAGATCATGAATTAAATGCATTTTAATTTAAACCATTCACGTTAAAATATAAAACAAAAAAAAATCTGAAAGATTTCAGATTTTAAATTACGTCCAAAGGCGCGTTTTTTTAACGTTTCGTGTGCTATCTTTTTTTTTATTAAATATCATGTACTACGTACTCAAACCATAAAATTCAGTTCAAAATCAATATCGCAAAATCATTTTAAAATGAACATATCTTTAGAATTTCCGTAAGTCTCGCGCGCTGGAGATAAAAATGTTTTTTTTTTCCGTACAGTTTTGCCATTGCTCGCTTTGAAATCATTTAGTTTGTTAATCAGAAATTCGTTGAAATGTTACAAAACATAAAATCGATAATAAAGCAAATTTCAAATTCAAAATTAGGGCTTCCAGATGCCCATATTCGCAGTAGGATTACGTCATTCAAAATTCGATGGCTCTAGGTTTTATCACAATGCGAGAAACATGCATACATTTATGCAGATTTTTCATTTTTTAAAATTTATTGCAGAGCGATAACATTTAGTGGCAACAATTTGAAAAGTGAAACGGGCATTCAGAGAGAATCGACGCAAAATCGCAAAACGAAAGTAATAGTCCTTCGGGACTAAATCCCTTTGGACTAAAAAAAAATCTGCTTTCTGAAAGATTAGTGCGAACTTTTTAAATGGCAAAATGTTTCAAGATAAAACGTTTTACGAAAGAAAATTTAGGATTATCGAAACTAGGAAAATATTTGTGACTTTTGAAGTAAACATTTTAAGCGAGAAAACTTCCCTAATGGGAATATCGTAAATGAATTTTACTGTTATTAAAAAACTTCGAATTCCTTGTCACTTTCCTTGAAAAGTTTCTTTCTAAATATTCTTTACCATTTTTAGAAAGATATAACTCCCCAGTTGCAGTTCCTGAAATTACTGAGTACTAACGTGCCGCTTTTACGGACATAAAGTTTGACCGCTTCTGGTATATATGGACATTTGCTCTTCGAAACTTTATTCCACGTTAGACTGTTCTCTCTCTGTCCAAGACGCATTTAGTCTGACGAAACGTCTTTGCACAAAAGAGAGGAGCATTGTACCGTTTTCTGCACCCTCTCGGCAGATAGAACTGCGTGAGCTCATTTCCTCCTCCGCTCGTTATCTGTTGCTTCACACCGTTGTCTTATCGTTACGTCACTGCCTCTCCAAAAGACATGGACCGGTGCCTTAGTGGAGCAACAGCGATCACTCCACTGACTCGCAGATATGCGTGTTTTGTTGTTTATTTCCCAGCTGCGTCGTGAAGCGGGTGGCATGTCGAATAACTGCTCCGACTTTCGGCCAGCCTTCTGCTTGTCCAGCGTCAACCCTTCTTCGCATTCTTCTTCCGAACAGGGGTAAGCTTTGCCTCCTCCTCCTCCATCTTCTTCTCACACTATCTACGTGGAAATACCCAGCTGACAAGTGACAACATTGATATATAGATACCCATCGAGCTCGGTAAAACCCCGCACTAATCCTTACGTATAATGGTTGGATGAAAATGGTTCGTAAACACTACGTTTATCTTCGATTGTGTAACACTGATGCAAAGATTACAACTCTACTTAATCCGTACTGATTTGGGTAAAGTCATTTCGGATAGCCTTTTATTCGGATAACTAGCGATGACGCCAATTTTCATAAAATAATGAAGATATTTAGTTTTTATTTATATCATTTTCAGCAATAATGCTAGTTTGCCTTTAGAAATATTTTAGCTGAGTCCTTTTAAGTTTTTTTAACTGTTAAGCTACGATTCATTTGTTAGGCACGAATCTCGGCAGGTACTGCCAAAGCGCGAAACGTAATATGTTTTGTTTATCTTTCAAATTAGAATTTTTTAACAAATTCGGTAATTTAAAAGCAATAGCTGTAGCATGACCTGCAATACTTCTCTTGAATTTTTATTTTCAATTAAATCACAAAAAATAAGAAGTACTTTTAATCGTTAAAAATAAACTGCAAAAGTTTTTTTATTATTACAGCTATTGATATAAACTACCAAATCATTATCTCCCACATAAAGTTTGAACACCTGGTGAAAATTAAAAGCACAGTGGACTTCCGATTGACTGAGTTAATACAGGATACGACATTCACTGTTAATCCAGAATCACGATTTATCAAATCTTGGAATAAGTTCATTTATGTCACTTGAGCCGCCATTCCAAACAAGGTTGCATTTCAAAACAGAAAGAACAACGTTTTTTACTACCTTGTACAAAGTAAAGGATGTATTGCAATTGCGAAAAATTTCGGGTATCATATTTCAACGAAAATATCCATTTTGATCGCTCTCAAATGCATGTGAACGATACTTTTGTGTGACATCTGTATGTATAGATAGAATCAAGGACTCTTTGTTTTCCAAAATGGATTGTAAAGTGGATTTAAAATGGATTCAGAAGAGACTTTTTGTGACGTATGTACGTACCTACGTACGTACCTCGCGTAATTCAAAAACGAGTAGCCGTAGAACTTTTGAAATTTTGTGTATAGGAGTGATATAACATTTAACATCTGTTTGTGCACCTTCCTTTTTCGTTGCAATCGGCCGCACCAAAAGCATATATATATACACATATTCCCGCTTTGTTACCCGCCTCGGTGAGCTCAGTATTCTTTTTCTTATATGTTGGTAAATTGCGCATTTTTTGCTTAAAAAATGATCGAATTATATTGTTAATATATCCCGGTTAAGGTTTTAAGGCCTTTAGTTAATCTGAATGCAATAGTTGTAGCGTCATCAACAGTTTAAAAATTTAAACAGTGCTAGGCCTAATAAGGCCGCATTTGTTTATTGACCTCTTAGCAGAATAGTAAATTAAGCCAGTTGGTGCACCAACTTCAGTGTCTTTTTGCCAGTGGGATCAAACGTTTACTTTCAGTTTGTGAGCCGAAAATTTTGTCTTTCTGCCCGCTTGTCAAATTACTTGTTTTTGCGTGGAAACTCTAATTTTAATTGAAAAAACAAAAACTGTTTTTAACTGTATTTGGTGTTTTAGGGTTTTTCTGTATTTTACAAATTTTAATGAAGATTGAATTTTTATGTATTTTTGCCTCGCCACGAAGTGAGAATTGAATTGATTGAATTAGAAATATATCCTCAAATGAAATTCGAGGTAATAAGTTTAAATGAAGTGCGACAAAAAATGTATATAACTTAATAGGCCGTACAGGGAAGACATGTGGTGTCTACATCAGATTCTATACTTCGATATGAGTCACTGTGAGACGAAAGATTAATGGCTGTATATATAATTTATTTTTACGATTTGGCAATTTAGATTTAAGGCATGCTTTATTAATGTTTATGTGTTCTATGTTAGGTGTAATTTAAATACGGGCTGTTGTTGATAAAATCGTTTTTAAATACTGTGATGTCATCTTATATAATATCTGCTGTTATCGTCCTCATTGCCATCTTTGTTTTGTGCTTCTCGTAGGAATTTTCCTTTACTCTGATGGTTTAGATTAGTGATTTTTGCATAGTTCCTGAATAAACAAAGTTAATTTGTTTTAGACAAAGTCTAAATTTAATTAATTAATGGTTAATTTGTCGTAGCTTAAGCTGAAGTTGATTGTACTATAGATTAAAATGCATAAGTATTCACTAAACTAAATTAGTATATATCACTCCAATAAAGCGTTTAAATGTTTAAAAATAAATTGACAAAGGTTAAAAAGTATATAAAAATTATGTAAACGTTTCACACTTCAAAGGAACTTTGATGTGCTTCTTTGAGGATATTTGAATTATTCAAGAAATTCTAAAAAGTTATGATGACAGAAATTTTCGCAATTCAATTCTCAAATTTTTCGAGAATTTGTTAAGATTTTGCGAATATTAAAAATTTTCAACGCATGGTCAATAAATCTGCGGATTTCGGATTTTTTCCATTATTTATAATTATTAGATTATTTATATTTCTAAATAATTTTTATGATACCTTTCGTTCGTTTGGCAAAATATACTGCGAATACAAAGTAATCGTATGTTAACCTCTAAACCAGAATGAATTACTTTGTTGGGCTTCTGCATTAGGAGAAAAAGTCGCTTTTCGGATTTTCATTAAGCGGTCTTCCGTTATGTGTTAATGCAGATAAAGAATACAGAATACTTAGAATTAAGATAACCACCTTAGTAGAAGTCGCCAAATTTTCAGAATGTGACAAACTTTGGCAAACATGCGCATAACCATTCTTACGGCAGCCATCCTCATAACAACCCTTCAGTCAAACAACGCTGTCATATTCGTATTTGTTTTGTTTTCTTTTTTGTTATATTCTATGTTCCAGTGGTTTTTATAAAAAGATCATATATGACTATTTAAAAATTTCATTTTATTATGATTATTTAAATATTTTAAAACTATGTTAAGACAGAATCATTTTTATACATAGTTTTAAAATATATTAGTTTGTGGAACTTTTCAGCAGCGGCAGAAACCGCGTAAAATTTCTGCAATAATACATAATTATGCTGAAAATTTTCTAAAAGGAACAATCAGGAAATACGTTTCCTCGATAGCCACTGTTGTCGAGGGTTGCACGAAGCCAAGTCTTCGAAATTCGGTGATATTGTTTTTTTAGGCGAAAACTGAAGATTGCTGTGTGCTTCGGGACAAGAATAGCGAAAAAAAATATTACAGAAAGTTTTGAAGAAGAATGTGTTTTATGTTTTAATATATCACGTGATCCTTATGTAATAATTAAAATTACTATTTTAAATTGCTAAAATATGTTTTCTTTCATACCTCTGTGGGGTTTAACTCTTTAAATCTAAAGTTCTAACTCCTAACCCCACGAACACTTAACAAGCCAATAATCGCTTAACTTATTGGCTTAACAAGTCAATAATGTGAACAGAATACGTAGGACTTGAAAAGGGTTTGAAACCTTTTATTACTCAATATATTTACAATCAGTTTCGGCTAGAAACTTTACAATAAAGCCGGCACTCGGGCTTGAACTTAAATACTAATAAATTGAACTAAAACTAGCTCTAAAGCTCTTAAATAATATAGCCGAAGCTATCAGAATCTAACTAGTTGGCCCCTAAGTATTAATCAAATCGGCGAAGCCTAGCAAGGGCCTATGATATGGCCGAGCGTAGTAATAGCCAAGAGAGACGTAGCCAGAAGGCAAACGCGCGCTAGTCAGGAAATCAGACTAACTTATCCCGCATTTTGCATAAAGATGTTGAACAGATGGTGATTTACGATATCTTTTAGTAGATCTTACTGTCAACTAAAAACTCACTCATCCCGTTAAAATTATTAATGAAATATTATTGTACAACGTATACCAATGTATTTATTGTAGTTTTTTATTATTATTACTAAATTATGGGATTTATATAATTAAGCTAATACCAGCTTATTGTTTATACAGTTTAGTTTTAATTATATTTGTTGGCGAACTTCTTACTTAGCGATGAAGGGTTTCCTTTTGTTAAAATTAACATATTATTCAAATTTTTGTTATCTTTCCTGAACTCCTCAACTTCCCCTCCCATTTCCTTGCCAGGATGTAAATTTAAAGCTAAGTGAAGTGACTATTTAAACGGGTGAAACTCTGAGTTCATTCAGAGTGTGTTTTCGCTAGCCAGAGCACATTTCGTTTCTGACCTTGCTGTTACGCCCTTTGGCCATTTCAATTAATCATCATGCCTGTTAGGTTTGTGAGTCAACCTAATTTAGCCATATATTAACGTGCTAATCCAGCACTATTCTTTTTAGAATTGAATTGATTTGTACAATAACGTTTAAGTTTCACCGCAAGTAGTCGGTATTATTTGTAAAGCACGAAGTGCGTTACCTTCTGTTCTTATTGAGACTTAATAAAGGGTTACTTTCACTCTTCTTCTGTGCTGGTATTTACTTCACGCCTGTGCTAGAATTCGCCAGGTTCATTAGTAGGATCTAGCTTAGTTTATGTTTCCCAAGAAGGCTAGATCTTATAAGTGGCGCCCGAACTAAAAAAGGTGGTAAATGATGATTCTTACCACCAAGATTTGGCTGCTCAAAAAAATCCTAATGTCTCTACATGAGGTTAGATTTACTACAGCATAAAAGTCCGTTTAACTTTTAATCATTCCAAAAAATATAAATTAACCATATAGATACACTTCTGTATTCTTTTCATAGTTTTTCGGATGCATTCTCCGAACATGCTGAAGTCTGGAATTGGCTCAGAGTTATAGTTCTGTTATTTTTTTTACGATTTTTTAAGATTTTGCACGAGTCTGACTTTTTGTTACTTAGAAATCTTACTTTAGTGTTTATTACTTATTGTTTAAGAGCATTTTCAGGCAAAGTTTCTCAAGAATTCTTAAGTATTATCCCATGGACTTGAAAGTTCATTACCGTCAAACCATGGAAGTTGGATCAGATTTTACCAAATTTGCAATCATTCCTACGGAATTCTAAAGGAATTGACTCTTTTTTATGTAATGAACGATTAGTATTCTAGAGAATCCATTTTTGCGTCTTGTAAAAGGGCTTTCTTCGATTTTTGTTATTTTGTTATGCCCTGCGATTTTACTGGCAGCTCAGTGTATAACGTTATGAATAAGAATTTCGCGCATGCAGCCGTTTAATCTATTATCTTCTCGACCATATTCAGCTGATCATATCATGTCCACTAATGCACTCTTTTTTTGTTGGTGGTAGGATCCTTTAACTTACAAAATAATCCAGTGTGTCATTTCTGTAGAAAATAGGCTCCGAAGTTTAATATTTTTTTATTTCAAAACGAAAGAGAAGAAAAACAGTAATAGCAGTTAATATGTAATCTTTTTCGTAAAAAACAATGTGGTTTAGCAAAAACCAGTCGGAGGTGAATCAATCGCGGTTTTTAAATCTCCGGAAATTTGTTTTGGATCCTTTCAAGAGCGTGATTTTGGCTTTCTCGAATGGGTAATGATGACAGTGCCATCGGCATACCACGCAAACATGGTGTTGTGATCGTCTTCAAAGTTTTGAGAAGTCATTTGCTTAAATCAATCAAAGAAATAGCCCAAGAATGGAACCTTGAGGGACTCCAGCGCATATTAGGTGTGGAAAAGAAATGCAATTCTCCGGAAATCATGTTGTTCATCTGCGATTTATGCAAAATATAGCTTCAGTCTGTTATAGACGGTGCTTTCAAGAACCTTCTCCAGAGGCGACAGAAGACTAATCAATTGATAACCTGAGATATATTCGGGAAATTTTCCAGGTTTAGGGTAAGAAAATGTTTTCACGCTTCCAAGACTACGGAAAATAAGATTTTACGAGCCATGCATTAAAGCTACTTGTCAATTTATTGATGACACGGTGTGGGACATTTTTCATAAGTCTGTTTGCAACACAATAGCTTCCAGAAGCCTTTTCTGAGCTGGTGTGATTAATTAATCTAAAACTTCTTTAGAGGCGATTAACTTTAAGAGATTTTGTGGGGAAGAATTTAGCCAGTCTTGAATCGATATCTCGAAGCTAAAGTCTGTGGTTCCTGAAGAATCATTTGACTTGCATTGTTCTGTCATATGAATTGCAAAGGCAGCAACGTGATCCTGATTTGAGCACTGGAAACCTTGGGGTGCTGTAACTGGAGAGAGACCCTGAACTCAAGCTCCAAACGTGTGACGAAATTTCAGAATTACCCGTCTTCGAGGCTAAGATTATAAATTTTTATGCCCCATTTTTCATTTCCGTGATCACTGATGAGGAATTTGATCTTACTCATGAGCCTATTAATGTTAGTTTTGAGGCCAGAGTGTCATGTTTTCCAGTAACATTATCGGAGTTTATTCGGCGATTACCCCTTTAATATGCACAAGATGTCCATGCGTATATTTCTGACTGACAAAAGTCGTGGCTTGGGTCTGGAAGTCCTGGAGCATGGAAGTGAAGTCAAGAATAGCTGTGGCAATATCACTTATAGTTTTTAAGTTGCCCGCATTAAAAGGGGAGGTCAAGGCGATATTGTGGAAAAGTTTCCAATCCAATATCTTTTTTTTTGGGGGGGGGACGTCTTACTATACCGCCCGCCAATTCTTGTTACCGAATGATAAATCAGTAATCATCTCTAGTGATATGGGACTTCTGATGGAAGAAAGGAAAATGTCCAAACTGTTGTAAGGCCAGTTAGGGATGTTAGGACGTTAAGTTGCCTCCTCTGGAATAAACATATAAATAGGATGGTTCTCCACTTAGTTATGATTACATGAGAGTTTCTGTTTGACCGCAGTCAACGTACCACGTTTGGCAACCCCAATCAACGCCCTTGGCTTTAAGATCGCCTCCGATGATTATTGGATCATGATTCTGAAGAAGTGAGTCTAGATCTAAGGTGGAGTTCACCATCGGCGGGATCTAGTACCATACAATGGGTGAAATTTTTGACTTATTTGTGAGGCGACAAATCCACATTGTCGGTTTGATCGGAAGCATCTTGGTGTACTGTTACATTTGCAGTGGTCGGGGCAGCAGACTCTAGATTTTCGTCATTAATTAATGCCGGTATTTCAGGAAACGGAAGCGCTGAGTCAAGTCATGGATTCTTACTCCTTCCTAGATTGTGAGTTTGAAAACGTTGCTTCTAGTTTGCCTACAGAAATAGTTTCTTGTGAGACTTGCGGTATCAAATTCTTGAATTCTTTCCTGCTCGATTTCTTCATTGGCTTGATTTCGTCAATGCAGCTTCATTTTTATCGCAAAGAATAACGAACCTGTTATTTATCGGTATAGTCAGGCTGAGCGGTCGTTTGTCTCATACATCCTAAACTTCCGTGTCATCAGTATTCTGCAGTGGTTAGGAATGCGGAACAGCATTAAGTACTGAAGCTGCGCCTTTCAGCTTAGACAGATCCGGGAGATTTAGGTCTGGAAACAGAGAAAAGAACTTCTGGTTATCTTACGTCACTAAGTGTGTTATTTTGCGTAGTACCTTGCAAGGCAGTCCGGGGACAACGTGGAAATTTTACCAAGTCAATGAATTCTCGAGAAATTAGTCACCATCCGCTGTATGGGAGCCATAATCCAACCAGGCGGCAGGAAAAAATACGTAGGCAACTATTTGCAAAGCTCACAAGTTAAACTGGTCAAGCAAACTAGTAAAAACACTAAAAGTCACACAATACTATAACGAAGAGTGAAATCATTTGCAGCACTGTTCGAATTAAAAAAATATTGCTTTTAACACAGTACCTTCTAATACCATAAAAATGTACAGTTCTGTATCTCCCGTTCCACTGGGCCGATTGACGAAATTTAATAACTTGCGTTTTTAATTTCTCGAAAGCGAGATTTAGGGTATGTTGGATTTATATATATATAGCATTGTTCAAACGTAGGTATTTTGGCACAAAATCGGAATTTTTCTGAAATGACATACCGATTTTCCCATATTTCGATTTTATGACTCAAATTATGCCAAAGTGTGAAGTTTTATAAAATTCGCACGAGTAGGTTTTAATAAACCTAGCTCTAATACTTTAGCTCCTGAATGTTAATTGAGTTAGTATATATTGATTAATATCTGTTTTTTTACTAAACCTATTGATTCCTCCTTTCACGTTCGAAATTTAGGTTCAATCTGAATAAAATTCGCAGATATTTTCTGATTTAAAGTTTGTATTTCTTATTAAATTTTATAAATTTTTGAAAAATTATGTTTGAATTATTAAATATAAAACTTTACCGTCACCTTAAATTAGATGTATTCCTAGGCATACCTGAAAAAATTAGAGTTTTTTATTCAAAATTTCCAGAGATATACGTGAATTTATGTGCTGAGCGTTTTGAAATTTGGCGTATTGGTTATATGCGATAATAACGTCAAATGCGCTTTTACGCACTTTATTGAAATTGTGTGAAAGAATAAACGATGATTCATTTTTCTACTTATGCACAATGAAAAAAGGGGAAGGAAAATAGATTTCTAAAATTAAAAATTTCACTAATTGAATCATTCTTGGCGCAAAGTGAAGAAAGTGCGCCAAGATATTATTTTAAATTTCTCGGTAGGCTTCTCACCAAATTTTTCAAAATTTAATATTTGGGCATAGTTATAAGGTTTCTCCTTCAGTCTCTTAATCTTCTTGCTAAACATACGCTGTGAAACCCTATGTGGAGGACAGTGAGCAAATCTAGGCCAAATCTAGGCTATGTCCTTTAGTGTTGAAGAACTGCAAAGTCAGAAGGAAGGTTTAAAGGACCCTTTAATTCAAATAATTACAACTCTCCAACTCGAGAGTAAGCCACTACTTGGGCTGAACTAAAATAATATGAAATAAAGAGTGTTAACAAATTCAAACACCTAAGCTTAACCTTAAGTAGGACGGCGAGGGAAGCCTAACTCTCAGTGAAATGCAGCAATGCGAATTTCACAAAGCAAGAACTAGTAATTGCAATTTGCCTATAAAGGCGAACTTTCAGTAGACAGAGGAAATCTTTGCGCTCACAGCCTTACGGCGATAAATCCAAGACTCTGTCTTTCCCCAAATCCAAATCCAAATCCTGTTCCTATTGACTAGTATTTGGCCAAGGCCTTTACTAGTATATAGTTGTCGTAACCTGAAAAGGTTTACCTGGTAGAATCCGAAAGGATTTTCACACTCCTTGTGTGAAATATAAAGGCAGATAAGCAATAGCGACGGTGATGGTGGTAATTGCATATAGAACAATGACATGGTCGAATGGCATAATAGAGCAATGACATTTGAAAAGCTATAGCATAAAAGGAGAAGGCATAATTTAAATATCTTGA
>KK118212.1:349449-361175 GCA_000611955.2 Stegodyphus mimosarum | reverse complement strand
TTAACATTTTTAATGCCCTTACACGGCCTTTGCTTTCGCAATCATTGGTCGTACTCATACACTTCCAACGACAGAAGTGTTTTAAGTGATGAAAAGCGTCATATTTTGGCAATGTGAAATTAAAAAGATATATATATATATATAGAATTTTGGACAAATAACGAAATCTAAAAGTTTTATAATTGCTATGAAAAAATAAAAATGCAAGAAGTTTGACTCCCGCAGAATAGAAATTGACCGGGAAATTTAATTTCAAAATTTGCAGTTTTTGATGTCATTTTTAACTTGCCTCGAGGGATCGGTTAATTAAATTAGAATAATTCGATTAATTAAATTAGTGCAGCAAACCAGTCGTACTGAAATTTAACCCCGAGAGCAAGTACGGATGGAATGCGGTCATTCCTTAATAGTGTAGAGTTATTTCTTTTATCGAAATTGTAACAACAAATATCTTAACTGTTTTTTTTCCCTTTGTATCTGAAGTCCTGTAGTATAGACACTAATTTAATAATTCTCTCCAGCAAATTATGGTTGGGTTGTTTTAAATTCAAACCAAGGTAAACCAAACCTTATATTGTAGCGTTCCAAAATTCTGGAGATTTCGCTAATTGCATATCTAACTTAAACCAATGTGAAAACAAATAGAAATATTTACACAAAATTTTTCGAAATTATTATCTCTTAGTGCAAGTTCAAAGTTTTGCGAATCTTTGTTCTCTAATGTTATGCTTATTTCTCCACAGGAGAAACACATGTTAGTGTTCGTCGAAGCCTCCGTACTGGACGAGGATTATCTTCAACTTTCTCCATCCTACTCATCCGTGAAAGACAAACTCTGCACCTTCAAAGAAGGTAAAATATTAAAAATTATGTAAATATTTATGCTTGCTCGTTTCTATTATATTGTGTATTGTCTTTAATATGTTTCGCGAAATTCTACATTTTTATTTATTTATATTGTGTATCGCTCGATTTTAAGTTTGATGTTAGAACGTTTTGAATGAAATCTCTTAAAAAATTTTTGAAAGATTTTATTATGTTGCTCTACCACACTTTTGTCATCCACGGCACTTTGTAAGAATGACTAGTGCGTGAAACGTAGGATCTCTGATTGACCAGACTAACAATCAATTTTCAGAATATTTCCATCAGTCAGAGCTTAAGATCTTTAACTTTCATCTCAAATTTAATTTGCCTGTAACTTTGTAAAGCACTCCATGATTTAAAGGCAATAAGTACATTTCTTAATGATATAAATGTTTATCTTGTTTTTGATGAAAGTGCATATAATATCTTTATATCTATTAAATATATTTTTCTGAGTACTTGCAACATTTTTGTGTTTAATGAAAGGTGTTTCGTGTTTCTTACGCTACTAAGTAATTTGCACATAATGTTTTCCTTTTTTCTTTTTCTTTTCTTTTTTTTTTTTTTTTGTAAGTACGAGAGACGCTATTAATCTCGAAACTTCCGTTTTGTCTGCAACACTTTGCTCACTTTTCAAATTGTTACCGCCAAATGTTATCGCCATGTATTTTTTTTAAAGAAATTAAATAATTAAGAATCTGCATATATGCACATATTTACTTCGCAATGTGGAAAAACGACGGCACCTGAAACGACAGATTTTATTATGTTGCTCTACCACACTTTTGTCATCCACGACACTTTGTAAGAATGACTAGTACGTGAAACGTAAGATCTCTGATTGACCAGACTAACAATCAATTTTCAGAATATTTCCATCTAAAACCATCGAATCGTTAATACACACAGTCCTCCATCCAAACATGAGCACCTCGAAGCCGAATTTGGTGCTGATTTATTTCGTATTTTGTACAAATTTAACCAACTTTTGTTTTACAAACTCAGCAACTTGATAGCAAGAAATCGCAACGCTGTTCGAAATAAAACATTTTTATCTCAAGTGCTTCAGACTGTTGCCATTTTGGCAAAACGTAGATATTTATCTTTCAGTTTTAATCCACTTATCAGGCTATTTGAAAGCAATGTGTTGTCAATGCCTCAAATAGAATACTTATTATCTGCGCTCACCAACATGTTGCTGTTCAGTAAAGCGTGGGATACTTAACAATCATATTTAATCTCTCTGTTACTGAGTAGCAAAAGAAGTGATTGGAAAGCAATAAATGCAGTTCTTAAAAATATTTTTCTACTTTTTAATATGGTTGATTGAATTAAAAATGCATTTAAATCATGAGTTGTCTAGTTAGAAATATTAAATATTTTTTATGAAATGACGCTAGCTGGACTCATTAAAACTATTATATTCTTTTTTCTTTCTTATGATAACTCTTTTAGGCGGTTGGACGTTCGAGGGACTAATTTCCAAAGAAGTAATATAGCGAAAATAAAAAACTGCATGGCAACCCCTAACACTGTTATAAAGTTCTGCTGTTTTTAAATATTTTGTGATTTTGCTTTTCAATTTTATGCGGTTTAACTGCAAAGAAAGCGATTCTTAATAACAAAAGTAAAACAAAAATTAGAGAGAGCTGAGTAGTAAGCTAAGATCCTCAGCGACAACATAAAAACTTTAAGAAATCCTCTGGTGCGGCGTTAAAATCTGAATCCTTTCAGATTTCTTTTTTTTTCTTCTTTTTTTTAAGATAGAAGCTTTATTGTTTGTAAATTTTTTAGCGAAAATTTGCTTTTCGATTTGCGTTTTTCTTATTCAGTTAAAAAATAGGATTAAAAAACTACTTATATTCTCTCAGTCTTCATGCTGGCTATCGTAAAAGATCTTGATAAACCTCTAACATGTAGTAATGTTGTTATGTGCTACGGGTTCACAGAAAGCTTAAATAATTGCCCACAAAAATAAGGAGATTTAAAACTTAAATAAGAGAAAAGTATGAGTTATATATAGCCGAAGGAAAAAACAGAACAAGTGACGAATATCGCAGAATAACCAAAACCCCTTGCACAGCAAATACACTCACGTTTGTGAAAATTGCAACACCAAGAAGGAATCGTCATAATTGAATGCAATTTAATACACAGTTGAGTGGTAGTGGTACAAATAAATGATTAAATGTTCAAAGCAAACAAACAAGAACAAGAGATCAGAATCAGTATTTTGTGTGGCCACCACGCGCCACAATAAGTGCTGCTACACGATGTGGCATGGAGTCAAACAAAGTTTGAATGTCTGACTGAGGAAGAGCATTCCATATCGTTTGTACGCGTACCCAAAGTTCGTCTGCAGACGCAACAGGACGAGGATCACGAGCAAGACGCCGACCAATGACATCCCACACATGTTCAATTGGCGACATATCCGGGGAACACGCAGGCCAAGGAAGAAGCTGTACCTGCTGCGCTGCAAAGAAGGATTTAACAATCCGAGCAGTATGAGGGCGGGCATTGTCCTGTTGAAATACAGCGCCTGGCAAGCTTTGAAGGAAGGGAACAGCTTCGGGCTGTAGAACTTCACGGATATACCGGTTGCTGTTCAGATTGCCCACAATTCGTAGCAATTGAGATCGTCTATGATATGCTATGGCGCCCCAGACCATAACTCCGGGTGTTCGTCCACTGTGGCGTTCGATAATGCACTCCGGAAGGTGGCGTTCACCGGCATAGCGTCTGACACGAATGCGGCCATCATGGTACCACAAATTAAAGCGGGATTCGTCAGAAAACACGACATGCTGCCAATCAGCACGCCAGTCTCTATGCTGATTGGCCCATTGTAGCCGCAGGCGGCGATGGTCGTGCGTTAGGGGGATCCTGTATAAAGGAGTCCGTGCGCGCAGTCCACACTGCAGCAGACGTCTACGAATTGATGAAGCACACAATGAAACACCTGTAGCTATTGACCACAGTGCTGCCAATTGTCTAGAGGAAGCTGTACGGTCCGTCCGCGCCATGCGGACCAGGTGTCTATCATCGCGAGCTGACGTCACATTTCGGGGTCCACTCCCGGATTTCCGAGTTGTCCGACACTCGTCCGTCCACTGCTTCCAAACGCGCATCACTGTGCTGCTGTTACGCTGCACACGAGAGGCTACTGCACGATACGACAATCCAGCTTCACGAAGGCCGATGATTCTCCCTCGTTCAAACTCTGTAAGTTGTTCAAATCTCGCTCTCTTTCGTCGACGAGGCATAAGTACAGATTGAGTTAACGTTTACCACTAGCAGATAACCACCGATAACTATACACGCCTCGCTACAGCCGTCTTTTTATTCGGATCCATCAGCCGTTCAGAGGGCGCTGCTCAGCATACGCATGCGCTACGGATTTGCAATTCTAATCATTTGCATATCATGCGCTACTTTGCATTTCCTGAAAATTTCAGCTCACTCGCGTAAGTCCTTCATGGTGTTGCAATTTTCACAAACGTGAGTGTACAAGAGCGGTAAGCATGGATTAGAAAGCTGAACAGTATAAAACAGACGAGAATCTCAGTGCGAATGACTGACAGCAGCTCACATCTCCTGTTAATAGAGCTGCTCATGGGAGACTGCACCATTCTGGAAGCTTCAGGAAGACACGCTCCTTTAGAGCCTTCAAAACTGCTTTTTCCGAAAACCTCCAAAATCTGACTAAGTTGGCAGAAAATTTCTAAATACCACAAACTTGGCGACAAAACTTGTTACCAAAGCCCAGTAGAACGATTTTCGCCTATATCTCTTGCTCTACTCGAAGTAACCGTAAAACTCTAACGTCAGACATCTCAGAACTAAGAGAACTAGTACATATTATGCATTAAATTAACATACATGAAAGTAGTAAATGGCTTAAAAAATTCAAAATTAAGTAAAATGCGCAATTAATGAAGAAAAAAAACTTGATACAAAAATAAATAAATAAGTAAATAAAATTTCTATAGTAATAAACAAGTAAATTGCTACGAATTTTGTACATATGTAAATAGTTTTAAGGAAATTATATGTGAAACTGCAGTATTTTTTGTATAATTTAGCCTGGAAATCAAAAGAAGCGAATTTTTGTCTGAAAAGTAAGAATACAGGGACAAGTCTATTTATCATTGAGTAAATGGCTATCACGCTAGATTGGAGACATATCTCCAAGATGAGATCGTCAAATTTGGCGAGAAATCGCCAAAAGTCTCCAAACTTGGCGACCATTGTGCGACATTTTTGTCTGGTCCCTGCTTAACTGTAATTGAGATTGTGATTAATTAAATGTAATTAATCTATATATGTAACTGCAACCGTATCCGGCCCTCATATGCCTTCCAGTTATTTCGAGATGTTGGAGGTACTAGAGACTTCTCGGCAACTGTGAAAAAACTGTATAAGACCGGAGAGAGAAACAGTTTCTCAGTTGTTAGTTCACTGCTGAATTCAGAGTACTGAGATCTCTGAGAGAGCTTCACCTTTTAGACGCGTTTTGCACTGCGTTGTGTTTAACGTTCTTAGTAGTTTGAAGTTTTCTCGACTGTGCTGTGTAGTGCTAAGAAGAGCTGCACGAATGCTTTTATGGAGTTCCAGAACTGTGAAGTGTTATTTTGGTAAAGTAAATTTTGCTAAGCTATCATCGGTTGTGTGTGCATTCAAGCCATTACGAACCCGTAAGCGTGAAGTAATGTAGATAAAAATAAATAAAATAAAGGGTGCAAGAATGCAATAAAATACAAGTTAAAGTAAAGTAAGTATATCTGCTTACGAAAAATTACAACAAATACTATTTCCACTCGACATTCAGTTAGCTTCAAGAAGTTCTTAACTACCTTCTTTTTCCATTTACTTTCAATGTACGCCCAAAACTCTGAATTCGGCTCTGTATTAAACCTTAAATCTGTAATACTCCGTACAACTTTATACCTTATACCTGTATTAAACCTGTAATAACCTATATAGTTGAATTCCAAGTGTCCGAACTGATTGTGCTTTATTTCGATGTTTAGCAAGGGCTACCAGCTGCCGAGCGGTAAACTGGGCATTATTCGGAGTGGGTGCTAGATGAAGATGTTGTGTTTCAAAAAGGTAATAGAATTGCCACGGATGATGGTTGTTTTCTTGACTGATTTATTCATTGGTAAAAAACATGCAAAGGTTATCTATCTGATGGAAGGGATGGTTTCTTGGAGGTTTTTCCAGGGAATTGGATTTCACTGACATTGAGGGGAAGTCGAATTCCGACGAACAGGCTGATTGTATGGGCGTTTTCGTGGTTTTCCACTTGTGTAACGAGCCAGTTTCCTTTAGGAAGCTTATAAGGTATTTCTCCCGTCTTCTTCGCATGCCTTCGTGGTGTGGTGTCAGCACACTCGACGCATAACCGACAGATCCGTGGTTCGATTCCCGGCGAAGGAGTTGCTCATTTTTCATCAATCCTGCCTCCGAAATAACCTAATGTCTCTACAATGTGGCGCCCGAACTAAAAGGCGGTGGATGATGATTCTCCACCACCATGATTCGGCGACTGGGTCCCCAAAATCCCAATCGCCTTCTAAAAGGGGAAGTGTATAAGGTATTTCTCCCGCTTTCTTCGCGTGCCTTCGTGGTGTAGTGGTCAGCACACTTGACGCGGAAGGTCCGTGGTTCGATTCCCGGCGAGGGTATTGCTAATTTTATATCTCTCCTGATTCTAAATAGCCTAATGTCTCTCAGCTTTCTCGCAGGTAACCCTCCTCTTAGGCAGATAGCCCTAGTGTGCTTTGCCGTAACCTAATAAACCAAACTAAAACTTACAAGAGAATTATCAAAAAGCCAATCAACGAGCTTCTTCATCTGGATTATCTGCAGCCAGGTGGAAATACTCAACGTTCTTACTCATTCGATCATTGGCAAACCCGGCGTTAATAAATGACATTGTAGGTCTGGTTTATTTGATTATGGCCTGACTAAGAGGAGAGATGCCTTCGTGGAGGACTTTCTAAGGGGAATTGGCTCTTATACACGTTGCAGCAGTTTACTGTAACGTAAATTGTAAGGAATTACCACATTTCCTTGTGCGTGCTGTCGAAATGGTGAACAAGCTCAGCTAACAATGGTTCAGGTTATGAAAGCCAATTAACAATATTTAAGTTGTATCTATTCATCTCTAGCTCTGCACATGTTGAAACTAAAATTGTTCTCCTCACCCGCTTTACACCTTTCTTCCATCCCTGACCCATTTGTTCGCCCAGTACTCATTTTTTGCATCCCTCAGCAACCGTCTTTTAAAAAAACCCACCAAAGAGTTCTGTGGACTTAGGTTTCGAAAAGGATTGAAATATAACAGTTTACTCGCCCTTCCACCCAAACATAATCCTGGAGGACCTGCAGTCTGGAAACGTTTGTAGCAAAGTTAATTCTATCAGCGGAACTACCTGGTTAATATGCTAACTGCCCCAGTGGATCGACTGCCCCGCCGTCTGCCGAAAGAAATAAAGTTAGTAATTGAAAGACCGAGTTTCAAATCCCGGTGAGGCTGTGGTTGATTCTTCATGTTGTTCACCTCCAAAAAACCGATTTATTCTCTTTCGCGGTGCCCACACTAAAATGTGACAGACCGTATCTCACTACTTAAATTGTATCGGGTGGGTTTCGCGTCTGTTCTCAGTCCCCTGTTACGTGGTTGAGATTGTATAGAATTATCGCATTGCTTTATGCATGTTCTTGTGGTGTAACTAGCGATTCGAAGATGAAAACTTAATTGCTTTTGCACATTACTTTGTCCGAAGAAACATAACAGTCTTCACAAATGTAACACTCTCAAAATTAGAACGGCTACACTGAATACTTTGCGAACGCCGAAACGTGTAAATATATCAGTAAGTTTAATTTGGAGTACCTACATATTAACGCAATTACCATTGTAGAAACCGCAGAATATTCAGAATGTGCCAAACTCTGGCAACCATACTGATAACAATCTTCAGTTAAGCAACGTTCCCAATTTTGTATGCGTTCTTTTTGTTATATTCCAAGTTACAAAGGTTTTTATACACAAGACATGATATTTTTTACCTTAAACACAATTTTAAAACATGGGCTTGTGGAATTTGCCAGAAATAGAAGAAATTGGCGTAACATTTCCGCAGGAATGTAGTATTTTGCAGCAAAATCGCTAAAAGGAATGATGATGAAATGCGTTTGCTAAACAGCTGGTGCCCAATGGGAAATCTTTGCAATTTTCTGAAGTTTTTTAAGCGAAAACAGATCAATGTGTACATGGGAAAAACAGCGAAAAAAAATCACAGATGTTTTTTCGGAAAAACGTGTTTTCTTTTTTAGTGTATCATATAACCCTTAGTTAGTTATTAAAATTTGTACTTTCAATAACTAAAAAGTGTTTCACGATATATACCGATATATAAGCAGTCTTTTTCAAAAATGGCACGAAAATGGCCAAAATTCTATATCTCCCGTTCTACTCGGCCGATTGAGGAAACTTGTGTTTTTAATGTTTCGAAAGCGCGGCTTAGGATATATATTAGATTTATAAATAGCATTGTTCTGACATCGGTATCTGACACAAAATTAGACTTTTTCTAAAATGACATACCGATTTTTTTTCTATATTTCGATTCTACGTTTTAAATTACGCCGAAGTACTAGGTTTCCAAGAGTAGATTTTAAAAACGTATCTCTCAAAATTTTAGCTTCTCAGTGTTCCTCGATTCCTTTTTTCAAAATTCGAAACTTAGGTTCAATCCAAATAAAAGTTGCAACTATTTTCTGATTTGTTTTAAAAATTTGTATTTTTATTAATTTTTATAAATTTTTCCAAAATATTTTTGAATTATAACCTATAAAAGTTTTCCCATTCTCTTAAAGTAGATGAATTTCTAAGCATACCGGCAAAAAATTTACATATTGACGCATTTATAAGTTTAACGTTGTAGGTTTTCCCTTAGTTCGCATTACAAATTTATCTTAAGTTTGATACCTTTTCTGTACCTCTCAACTTCCCCTAGCATTTTCTCGACAGGATGTAAATTTAAAGTTAAGTGAAGTGAATATTTAAACGGGTGAATCTCTGAGTTTATTCAGAGCGTGTTTTCGCTAGGCAGCGCACGTTTCGTTGTTATCTCGCTGTTACGTTAGTAAGCCTCTTGGTCATTTGGGATTATCTTCATGCCTTTTAGGGTTTTGTGAGTCAACCTGTTAGGTGTAATTTAACGTGCTAATCCAGCACTATTTTATTTTAGATTCGACTTGAATTATATTCTACATTTGTTTTCACCGCAAGTTGAGGGTGTTTTGTAACGCACAAAGATCATGCCTTTCTGTTAAACTTTTGAATTAATAAAGGGTTACTTTTCACCCTTCTTCTGTGCTGGTAATATATTCACGCCTGTGCGAGAATTCGCTGGGGTGATTGTAGGATCTAATTCAGTTTTATGTGGAATAGTAAAGGCAGATCTTACAACGCCTTTGTTTTAACCCTTTCGTGGGCCATTTATTTCTCTTTTGAATTTCTCCCGGTTTTTTACGCTTTATTATCAATTAAATAATAGGAAATATATTTTATTTTGCCAAATTTTTCGTTTATATTTAAATTCTAGGGTTGGGAAGGATACTTCCCACGAGACCTTTTATGGTCATAGAGAAAATTCAATTTAATGACGATTATTTGCCATGAAAAGATGGGAAATATGTTGCAATGCACAAGGGTACATCACATTCTGCACACATATAGCTGGTCCTCTTTTCTTGGGCCTTTGTGCTACATTTCCTACATCGTCTATAGTTGGAAACCATCTTTGACATATGATTTCCTGCACTGGCTAAACGTACATCATCCGGAACTGCACACGTTTTTGCTTGAAAGCTAGCAGGACGGCCTTTCCTTTTCTTTAGGAATATCCTTCTATTAGATGACGAGCTAATGCTATACGGAATGTTAGCTGGTTTAAACTTCTGTTTCTCTTGTTTACTTGCCATAGTATAAAACTATTTATGATGTCAAAATCAATAAGAAAATAAAAAATACGATACCACCATTTTACAGATCTTCTTCCTATTTGATATCTTTCTTTTCTTTGATCGAAGCGATCAACTCCTCCCATGATATCGTCATACACAGCAACAGCTTTAGGGAAATTTCTGTTTTAGTACCATCCTTTTTTGTCCGATTTACAGATGTAATAATCGCTGGATTATGTGCAGTAGTCAGTAAAGTAACAGTTTCATTGTTAGGCCTATTTTTACTATTCAAATTAGATAATTACTGGCACAAAATTAGCAGAAATGTAAGAAATAAGTAAATACAGTTGCAATAAAAACAATATTTTCTTTATATCTCATACTAGCCGCTGCGCGGCCAGCCTTCGTCTGGCTTTTAAATGTACCGGAAAAATGCCTAAAGAGAACACCAAACATTAAATTTGAAAACTGCACAGAATTTTACTCTGCAGAACAATTTTATCGAAAAAGAAACAAACAACAACGGAAAAAAAATCAGTTAAAAATGCATTACATATAAAAAGCATACAATGAAATAAGCAATATCCCTTAATACAAATATTAATCATCCTAATAAATAAATTAACCAACTTCCTGCTGCCTTCTCTAGACAAACGTCCAGTATCCAAGAGAAACATTAAATTTAAAAACAGCACAGAATTATCGCCCTCATTTTTCCGTGCTGATATCAGCAACAATGGCTGTGTGCCATTGTTGTTCATATAATGAGAGAAAATTATCAATTTGATACTATTTCATCTTGTCTAGATGCATCTTGTGTACCAGATTTCATAGGCCTGGGTCTATTAGCTTACGCGCAGTACGAACGAAAGACACCTACACACACAGAAAGACTCGCCCTTTTAAATATAGATCTATAAATTAATTAAACAATTTACCTTTGCAAAAAGAAACAATCTTTCAATTTCTTAAACTGTTCAATAGAGTAAAATCTCGCTTTGCTATAGCCCATTATGTCTTAAAAGGACGCGATTTCGTCAGAAAACACAAAAAAAAAAAAAAAAAAATCTAATTCGAATTTCGAAAAACTCGCTTCGAGGTGCACTGGCTCATGCAAAAAAATCATGCAAAACGTTTCAATATCTTACAAACAGTGAAATAAGCAAAAAATAACATGAAAGAAACTCAAAAAACAAAACATTTCGCGCAGAATTTTACTCTGCAGAACAACTTTATCAAAAAAGAAATCAATAAAAATGTATTATACATATAAAAAATGACAATGAAATATGCAGTATCCCTTAATACAAATATTACTTATCCTAATACATAAATTAACCAACTTCCCTTTGCAAAATCTTAAGAACTCAAATGGTATAAACAGAGTAATAACTTAAACAGATTAAAAAATATCATGCAAAACTTTTTTATAATTAAAATTATATATAATTAAAACATAATATTACAATGCAGTAAGCAATATCCCTGGATACAAATGTTAATTATCCTAACAAAGTAATTAAACAATTTACCGTTGCAAAAAGAAACAACTTTTTAATTTCTTAAACTTTTCAGTCTCTTAAAAACAGTAACATAAGAAATACGATGAAAAATTGTTGCCAAACCGAAATTTTTAAAAGAATGAAACTATTCAAAATGATGCAAATTCATCGAAAATTTATCAACAACAATAAGAAAGGAAAATTGTTGCCAAAACTACATTTTAAAATATCTGAGATGTGAGAAGTGTATTCGGAAGCTTCATTTAAAAAATTAAAAAAAAATACAAAATATTATAATTTTTCGAAAATTCTTTTTTTGAAAGGAGTCGAAAGGATTAAAGTTCAACGTGTCCAAAAATCAAAGGAAAATAAACA
>KK118212.1:322615-342845 GCA_000611955.2 Stegodyphus mimosarum | reverse complement strand
TAACTGCCAAATACCGGTTCTCACTCGGCGTTGTAACTCTGGGGCGACCTGTGCTGTAACGTCTACTCACATTACCATCATCTTGGAATCGTTGCCAAAGCCCGGAGATGACACTCTGGGCAATTTCAAGTTCGTCTGATACTTCCAGTTGGGTACGCCCACATTCCAGACGACCGATAATTCTACCACGTAAAACATCATCCAAATGCGTCCTTTGTGTCATAACTATTCGGTTATTGCACTGAAATGCTTATAAAGCGTCTGCGAACAATTTTACTTCTTTGCCTGTATTCCTTATATATCTCTTACACTCTTGTCATTGTGACGTACCATCGGTGTCATCTGGTTACTTCCTGAAATTTGCATATGATTCTTGAAGATGTGTGTAGTGATTTTACAGGTGATATATTTATTTTAGAGTTCGATTTCCGCGTGACTCCGAATTATCCTTAATTTATGGAGATGAGTGTAATTAGTTCGAGGACATTTTGAGATTAATTTTCCCATTAATATTAATCAGAGATATTATTTTGCGATTTTGTAATGTCAAACATTCTTTAGTTTATAATTTTATTTCAACAAGTATGCCGAAAGAAATTTTACACAAGTATGCAGGTGCTAGAAACACCTTACTAATATTCTCATGAAGTTTCCATACTTTAGAATCATAACCTAAAAATAATAAAGAATTCATTCAGTTGGAAATATTTCTTATTTCGAATTATGTAAGCAATGTTAGAATTGCCTGTGTATCAATACTGAATCCTGGTATTATTTTCTACAGAACGAATTCTATAAATTTCTGTGAATTTGCGTTTTTAAAAATATTTACATATTGTTCAATACATTGATAACAATGCATAAAATTCTACTTAGCAATACTCTTTATTTAATATATTGATATCAGAAGCTTTTTCTAAACTGATGTTTCAATTTTAGTTACGTCCGAATGCAAAGATTTTACTATTAAATTTGTGTACACCTAAATATGATCTCAAAGTTTAGGATTAAATATATCGGTCATTTTTATTTCCTTGTACGAAGTAAAGGAAGTATTGTAATCGCGAAAAATTTGGGTACCATATTTCAACTGCTCTCGAAACCAAAACAGATGTACACTGCACACTATATCTGCCGTGCCACTGGGTCGATTGACGAAATTCTACTTGCCTTTTTCATGTCTCGATAGCACGACTTATGATTTGTATTAGATTCATATACAGCATTGCTTTAATATAGATATTTTGATACAAAATCAGACCTTTTCTGAAATGACATGCCAATGTTGTTCCATATTTCGATTCTACGACTCAAATCGCGCCACACTGTGAAGTTTCGTAAAAATCGCAAGAGTAGCTTTTTAAAAAATTAAAATTTTAGCTCCCCAATGTTAATTGAATTTGGTATATATTTATTAATCTATCAGTTCGAAAAACCAAAAGCGATTTTCATACGTTTTAAAGAGTTTCTATCGAGACAAAATCTAACGTGGACACCATATGACTTATACGATCTATTAAATTACACAAATATTTTTACTGCATTTCATTTAAACTTATTTCCTCGAATTTCATTTAGATACAGTTCTTATTCAATCAATACAGTTCTCGCTACGCCGCAAGGCAAAAATTCATAAAACACCTTCATTAAAAATTGTAAAATACAGAAAACCTAAAACACCGAACTCAACTAAAAACGGTTAAAAGATCAATCTTTGGAATTAAAATTTGAGTTTCTACGCAAAAACAAGGAATTCAGCCAACGGGTAGGAAGACAAAATTTTCGATGATGTAAACTGACAGTTAACTTTTTGTTCCATTAGTCACAAAGGCACTGAAGTTCGTGCGCCAACTGATTTAATTCATTGTGCCACTAAAATTTTAAATGTAAACAAATTCACTCCACGTTAGGCTTAGCTGCGCTTAAACTTTTAAATCGTTGATAATTCTACAACTGTTGCATGCAGATAAACTAAGGGCATAAAATCCTTAACCAGAACATAAGAAAAGCGTTATTCAATCACTTTTAAAGCAAAAAATGCACGATTTATCAACATATAAGTGTAAAAAACCTGGGTAAGATCTGTTAACCCTCACCGACCTGGGTAAGAAGGTGGTTATGTGTCTGTCTATATATACACATACACGTTTAATGCGGCCCATTGCAATAAAAATGGGAGATGCTCAGCTATATGTTATAACAACACCATTTCAACGTTGTAGGGCTAAATGTTTCTGATATATACATACGTAGGCATATACACTCACTTCCAAAAGTTAAGCACAAAGATGTAAAATGCAAAAAAATCAACAAATACTGCTTTGATTGACACAAAATTCGGCAGGAAATTAGCATATATATTTATGCATAAAACAAAACCAATAATTATATATAAACAAAATCAATAATTATATACAGAAATGAAAACATTATTAAATTTTTGTGAGTTATCAGATAATGACATACTGGAGACTTGAGCAGAATTATGTATAAAGTGAAAATAAACAGCATAAAATTAAAAAAAGGGACATTAATAGGGTATGTGATCCACCCTCATCTGTATACAAAGTTTACACCTAGTGACCATGTTTTCAATTAGGTGGTCAACCACCGCAGAATTAAGCAATCGCCATTCTTCTTGTAGAGCGGTTTCCAGCTCAATAAGAGTGGCTGGAGGTGGGAAACGTGAAGATACAGCACGGCCGAGAGCATCCCAAAGATTTTCAATGGGATTAAGGTCGGGCGAATATGCCTGGCCACGCCATACGCGAAATCCCTTCACTCTCCAGGTAGTCATCGACGATATCAGCTCTATGGGGACGTGTATTATTGTCCATTAAAACAAAAGTAGAGCCAACTGCTGCAGCGTACAATCTCACAATGGGTTCTATGACTTCATCTCGATACCGGATAGCCGCCAAAGAACTCCATTTAAATATGTGCAGGTCGGTGCGATATCCTAATGAAATCCCTGGCCACACCATAATGCTTCCGCCTCGGAATGCGTGATGTTCGGTGATGTTTTGGGACTGATTGCGTGTTTGTTGTTCACGCCATATCCTTATACACTTGTCATCTGTCTCCAGAGCAAATCTTGACTCATCAGTAAACACGACATTGCCCCAGTCAATTACAATTGACATGTTCCCGGCACCACTGTAATCGTGCCCCTCTTGACTGGACGGATAGAGGAACACAAACTCGAGGTAGCCGGGCTTACAGTCCACTCATATGTAATCTTCGGTGTACTAGCTGCAGATATCGCCTTACCAATGGACGCTGCAACCATAGATGTCACACGTGTGCAGGTCGCTCTGCGATTCCACTTGGCTACAATAGCAATATATCGATCTTCCGCGGGAGTTGTAACCCTTAGGCGACCGGCGACCGGCTACGGCCTTTGGACAACTGTCTGTGTGGTTTGGAATTGTTTCCATAAACGTGGAATAAGAATGATGAACGTCGAAGAAAAGAGCAACATCTATGATCGACTGTCCTGCTTCAATGTGCCCCACAGCACGCTAGCGCTCAGAATCTTCGATTCGTCTTCTGGAAGTCATAGAAACACGTATGTCGTGAATACAAATTGTACGAAAGTTTTAAACACCTTCTATCAGCATTTACAATCAACTTCTGTAATCCTTCATAAATCTGGCTTCTTATAAGAATGCCTTTTTTGCATATTACTTGACATGAAAGCGCGATTGGCTGTTACCTAACATATTTGCCTACTTCAATCTACCTCTGCAGCAAATTGCATCCTCTTCAATTCTGATTGGCTTCCTGAAATTAACATTTTCCTTTCCGTGCTTAACGTTTGGGAGTGAGTGTACTTCTAGACGTTATGAAAAAAATCTGTTCTGAATTCATTTTAAATCCATTTTAAAATTCATTTTCGAAAAAAGGCGTCTTTTATTCTGTCCGTACGTACAGATGTCACGCACAACAAGTCGTACACATTGTTTCTGTATTGGTCAAAATGGATATTTTCGAAGTGAGACTAAAATTGCTTGCATTAAGATGAAACAGAAATAATAAGTAAATACATCTTATGATGAAGGTATATCGATCTGTGTTCATTAAAATTTCAAAGATTTTTCTCCCGATGTACGCAGTGCATTAGGTTAGATATATCTTTTATTAATTAAAATAATGTTTCCAATATTCAGAGAAGTTTGGATATGCTATAAATAAACGCATTTTAATTTATATCAATTAAATATTTTCAAAACAATAATAATAATAATATATATTGAAATGGGGATTTATTGCTTTTAAATCGATCAATCTGTTAAGCAAATACAAACTGATTAAATTTGAAACATGAACTAAATATCTTATGTTTTGATCAAGAGCAACGCTTTAAGAACTTACATTTTACGAAGCTGCGGGGAAGATAGATTAAAAATATTATACAGGATGATTATAAATAAATTATGCGGTTTAAAAAATTAATAATAAATCTATGTATTACCTTACTCGCGTAAACCTGTACCCTAAGCATTGGCAACTGTCCAAAATTTCTTACGTGCTACCTGCTGTTTGCTTGCCATGCTTACTGCGCAGCCGCAGCTTCAGTTTCCAAGATGGCGCCGCAACAGAAAAAGGCTCTCAGTGTGCGATGTAAGGTTTATCCTAATTTTATAACAGGTATTTTAAGTTTATGCACCCTTCCTATCTCTTCTAGCTTCAGCTTACGATTTTCTACCAGAATGTATTTTCAGAAGCTCATTTAATGCAAATGAGTAAGAGTAGTATTTAAGTCGATGCTTCACTGACTTTGTGAGAGAGCCCGAGTTTCTGACTAACGCGCGTTTGCCTTTGGGCTACGTCTCTTGCTAAGCTACACTCGGCCGTACATCAGGCTCTTGATAGCTTCGCCTACTTAATTCAGATTTAGGGACCAACTACTTAGAATCCTGATAGCTTCGGCTATATCTTTTAGTTAAGCATTAGATAAGTTTTAATTCTTATTAATTTAGCTCTCACGGAGGCTTTGCTGTACGCTCTGAGATAGGAGCCGACTGTGTTGATTCTTATTTTCAAAAATAAAGGGTAATTAACTCTTCTTGAGTCTTACGTCTCTGTTCACACACACAAGCGATTATTCGCTTATCGGTGTACAAGGTTCCTCACACTGAAATGTGAAAGGGTGGAACCCCACAGCTTCATTTTGAGGTGTCCAGATCTGTGGTTCAGCGTGAGTTTCGTGCACGCTTTTGTGTGATATCCAGCGAGAAAGTGCACAGCCAATTTTTCTTCCAACAAGAAACTGGGATCGGTTACTCAGTTCTAGATAGGGTTGAAACCTGGTTGTTACCCTAGCTCAACACCAATTATAATGATTACATTTTGCACCTGGACGGCGCTCCGTCCCATTTTCACAATAATGCACGAGAGCTTCTTAAACTGTTATTTACCAATGCTTGATTGGACATGCTGCAGCAGCAAACTGCCTTCATCCCTGGCCATCCCGTTCGTTCGATGTAACACTATGCGATTTCCTTTTTTAGGGATTTTTTAATAATGCGAGTTTATGGGCCGTCAGCGCCCGTGTCCCTTGAGGAAATTTGTGGTCGGATAAAGCAAGCACTGCAGACCGTCACGGCGGACATGCTAACACCGAGTATCGGAAGAATTCGATGTAACGTATAGAACCGTGTCGTGTAACCAGAGGTACACATATAGAAGGATTGTGATTAATGCATCAAAAACTTTGACGGTTGCCGCTGTTTAAGCTTTTTTCTTATAAAGTTAAAGCATGGATTTATTCATAATTTTTAAAACCGCACCATTCATTGAAAAACATCCTGTATTTTGCGTGTGACAGTTCTTGCTAAACTGCGTGCGTGATAAATGGGTTATAGTTTAACGGATCGTTACGGATGGAAATTTTTCTAAAGATTCCTCTAATGACGTTTATAACTTAAAAACTCTTAAATAAGTCAATAAATAAATGTAAACTTAATCTGACATTGTCTTTAAGTAAGAACAAAAGTTCCGGATAATCCATCGTCAGGATAGTTAAAATTTAATTGCACTTCAGATGCCATAAATTTCTCCAAGAATTCCTATTCGGAAACAATTGGACCTACTTTAAGATGGCGTGTTGTTTCTGCATCCACTCTATTCGGTAAAAAAATACTGATTGCAAATGCCGCCATTTTTAATATATGGTTTCATCATATATTAGAAATGACGACATTTGCAATTTTGACCGTGGCCCGAAATCACAGAGCGTGCAGCACACAAAAGTGCACAAGCTTCCAATAAAACTACAAACACAAGTATACGAATAAAAATAATAAATTTAGAAGCTCAATTAATTCCGTATTTCGCTTAATGTAAATTAAAAAAGATTAATAGCTTCATGTTGTTGAGCCAAAATTTAACTCCGAATTTAGAGCATTGTAAGTGTTTTTAAAGTTACTTTATTTATTTATTATGGTAATGTTATCATTTGCATCGCTTGAGCAAGCACAATAGCTTAAGATTTCGTTTTACGTATTGTTTTTGTGCATTGCCCTGGATGGCTTTAATTAAGGAAAAAACTTCTTTTTTGCAATTGGCAACACTTACGACAACGTTCATAAAACGCTGTTTTTCGCTAAGGAGGGCAGTGCTCATTACCGAGCGGCATTCTTCCTCGTGCAATTATATCATCGTTTTGTTGCATACATGTCGAGAACTCGAAATTAACAGTTCAAAGCTGTAATAATTGCTTTTCTGTTCGCATAAATTATTATGGGGGAAGTATCAAGTATCCGAATTAATAATGATCAGAACTTATCTAGGTATTTAAAAATTTGAGATGATTCCCCTTCCGCCCGCCTGCCATTTACTGCGATGGAACTGCCGAAATTTTATTTTGATATTTATTAATACTGCCAGGAAAATGTTACTATTTTCCCTACTCTAATTTCGTATCGGCCCACCAGCGGCCGAGCGGTAAAGACGCTGAACACTGGTAGTTCGGTCTGAGGTTCGAATCCCGCGAACGGGCCGGCTGCATGGGCGTTTTCGTGGTTTTCCCCATGTGTAACGTGTATACGAGCCAGTTTCCCTTAGAAAGTCCTCCACGATGGCATCCCTCCCTTTAGGCAGATAGCCCTCGTGTGCTTTGCCATAACTGAATAACCTAACCTAACCTAATTTCGTATCCTGAAATAGAAATTTTTTCCATTGTACTTGCTTGGAAATACAGGATGGTCCTGTCGCCCAGACGGTATAGTGGTTAGGCGAGCCTACTGACGTACCTAAGGGTCCGGATTCGAATCCCCGAGAAGACACGTTCGTAAATGTATAGTGTCCCGTGTGGTATGGGAGCACTCTAAATGTGCGGCGAGCCTGAAGTCCTCTCGTGTAGTTTGGTGGAAGGGGAGAGTGCTGAGAGACCTGTGCACCACCCACCCGGGGTGCTTTTCCTCAAAATTCGGGTGGAAAGTAGAAGTCTAACCTCTCTTTGGCTTATTCGCTAGCAACCATTCTTCCATGTAATATGAACACGACAACAACACAACAGCGACAGGGTAGTCGTAAAAAAATCCCTATGTATGAACATCTAGCGGGCTATCTGCTCAATAAAACGAAATAAAATTTCAGATATTATTATTTGAATGTATGTGGTCGAGATTATAAATATCTAAAACATTAGAGCTCTTCCGGTTAAAGTTACAGTGAAAATCATTCGAAATTTTCGAATGGCGACATCCATTTTTTTTTCTTCGCAAACTGATTAGCGTATTTAAAAATCATAAAAGGCCTTGGAACGATACACGTATGACGAAAACATTTGCAAAGAGGACCATTGTAAAGGACCAATGACAGCGGAAGAGAGAAGATGTATTTTACCATTTAATCGGCTGCTACTGCAGGGCTATCACATTTTCTGAGTGAGAAAATCATCCGTACCCTCGCCATGATCCGAACCTTGAACTTTCCGATTCTTGACAGTCGTATTATCAGCCGCATTATTAGAACATGCACGATGGAAACGATTGATTGGTAGGATCAGATAATGCCATAACAAGCATTTTCATGGACTGCTTAAGATTGCTATTTTGAGTAGCTCGTTTTAAAAGTATGATTTTTTTGTTTCATATCTTGAATTTCTGTAGCTCAAAACTTTTAAGCCTAGCATCATTGGTTAAAAACTGTTTCATTTGTTAAATTGGGATCTGACTATGAAGATATTTTCTTAGTTTTAAAACTTTTTTTACTTTTCTTTGTTTTGACAACTAACTCCACTTTGCTGTTTAAAATTACTTTAAACGTTAAACTGGCATGTTAAAAAGTAGATCTCGTTGAAATGTTTTGTTAATTTTAAGAGCTTTTTTTAGTATTCGTTTTTTAAATATTTTTAATCACTACTCTTTTTTTATTGTATTAAGAGTGTAATCTAAAATTTTCAACTTGAAATTTATTTGTTCATTTGTTTCCCCAGGTCATGCCGCTCTAACTTTGCGTAGCCGGCTGCGGTGCATCATAGTACGACACAGCGAAACCGGGGAAAAAAGTAACAAACCTCATGCAAGTTTCCTGGTAAATATTTTTCATGGCATTTTTTTGTTTTAGTAATCTTCTGCAATTCGCTTTCGGCAAATACGTTAATTTTATTACAGTTAACTTATGTTGTCGCGTTTATCAGATTTTCTCGGCTTTCATTACAATTATTTCACCTAAATGAGAAGCTCTCTAGTTGCGCATTCATATCTGCGGTTCAGAGTAGCAAAGAAAATAAGTGTCATGTGCATTCAAAGTTACACAACTACACTAGTGTTTAAAACTTAACTTTTTTTAGTTGCGAACGATGATATATCGTCTTTCGCAACAATTGCGAAAAGTATCAACGACGGTATATCGTTTCGTGTCCGATGGTGCGTTATTCGAATTGTGAGAGAACTCTACCTCAAAATAAATTTATAAAATGTTATAAATAATTGTATTTAATATTTTATATTGATGATTTCCGTATGATTTTCAAAAAACAAATTGAAATACAATTAGCATTACTATGTTCTTTCTTTGTTTCGTAATATGTTTCCTTTTGAATTTTGTAAATATCATTCTTAGTTTGGTTTTCATGAGCTTTTTCCCAAACTTTAGCCCCTCAATTTTGCCCGGTATTCTTCTTATAGGTACCATACTTTCGCTCGGCACTAAAAGTGTTCTGATTTGGTCGTAATTTAGCAAATAATCAATTGAGAGACATGAAATTTATATTACAGAGGCACAATGTACTACTTACAAGATTAAGAAAGTATAGTAGCAAAAACATGAATGAGGCGCATATAGTACGGAATATATAAAAAGGGTTAATAATTGATAGAATGGCATTGGTAAAAAAACCTTTGTACCCAAGAAAAAGAACAATAAGCCAAAGGGGGATAAGGGATACCTAAACTGTAGTGGTTGCATTGCACCTTCTGTCGATATTCAAAACCAGATTACCTAACAGTTCTTGGGGCAGGAATTCAGTTTCTTCGAGGAACATTTCTTTCAGTTATTTCATGATACCAGAATTGTAAGATTGTGTCGCAAGGCATCTTCGTAAAGTATCCCGCACATGTTGGATGGGATTTAAATCAGAGGAGCAAGCTTACTAATTCGTTCTGTGGATATCTTCACTTTCCATGAGCTTGACTTTGGTGGGGAAGTGCATTGTTATTCATAAAAACAAAATGGGACCTATGACACCCCGGAAAAAAATCATGTGGGGGAGGATAAAATTGCCAGAGCAACGATCTCCAGTAAGTGAGCTTCTGTCGAAAGTGCAGAGCTGCGTCCCTCCGTTCATCATTATGTCTCTCCACACAAGCACGCTAGGACCACCCAAACGGTATCTTTCCCTGATGTTAGTGGGATGAATACTTGTCCATACATCTTTCCATATGAACTAGTGCCGAGAATAATTTGCCAGACTGAAACGACTCTCATCGGTAAAGAGTACGTGATTCTATTGATTAGTGCCCGGTATTTGTGTTTACACCACTGTAAACAGTGTCACGGATGTGCTGCTGTCAATGGTTTTCAGCGCTCAGAACAGCGGACGAATGGGCTGCCTTTATTAAGTCGTCTGGCCAAAGTAAACCAGGACCCTTGTCATCCGTATCTTCTCAGTATATTGCACGCTGTCTTGGTTTCGATCCTTTTCGCTTGCAGGCGATATATCGGTTAAAGCACATACCATTATTTTCCTTTGCCACCACTCCAACCTTTCTTACATCTGTACTTGTCGTTTGGCAGGCTTTCCAAGCTCGTGGAATAAGACTTTTGTCAGTTCCAATCTCTTGAGCAACATAGTCAAACAATGCCTCTTCTCAAACTTGCCAATCATTCTACCAATTGTAAAGGCATGTTGATGTCTTCATGTAGCCGTACACGTACATTCTCGCTTTCAGTTGCAGAAGAATACCTGAAGAAAAATGTGTCTTCCTTTCTTTTTTAAGCTGTCTGGCACTAAGCGGGCTGAGTTCTCGCGTTTTGCGTACCCTGAAGTATCTTCTGATGTCATGGCGCTGATATTTGCATATGCATCGCTTTTCTAGTAATTTGACTTTTCACTGCAGTGATCTCAAAAAGCCTTTTTCAACAATTTTATGGTCCTATATTGAAAACTGGATTCGTTAATTAAGTTTTGCACATTTAGTGTATAAGAGAATCTGCAACGACCCGTAACATAGCGGAAATATAACACTATAAACACGCGCAATACTATCCGTCCAAGTATATGTACGATTAATCTCGGGCCTATGAGAAGCACAAATGGTGTTATGTAGTGATTTTTGGTTAGTTTAGAATTATAGATTAATGTGTAGTTAATTGCAGTTATTTGTTAATTAATTATTGAGTGAGTAAATTATATGCATTAATTTATGCTTATTCTAAATTTTTCTTCACGAGTTGTATTGCTTATGTTACTGAATCAATTATTTTTATGCGAGTTAAACAGAGTTCTCATTCTTACGTTACGCGTTCGTTAGTTCGGGAGAAGGAGACAAATGGGAAATCGGTTGTTTCTGCGTAATATTTTAAATTTAAAAATACTTCCTTTTTATTCACATGGATGAAATTTATACCTCTTAAAGAGAAAAAAATTACCCTTCTTATGAATCTACTTTCATGACTGTACGTTGCCCCGTTGGAGAATTATGCCCATTATACCTCTTAAAGAGAAAAAATTTACCCTTCTTATGAATCTACTTTCATGACTGTACGTTGCCCCGTTGGAGAATTATGCCCATTTAATTGCTAAAATTGTTGAATTTCGTGTCTAGAAATTTATTCTGCTATAAGCGTCGTTTTGAGCACTTTCTCGTCAAGGTCATGTACTGCGTCCGGTTGCGTGGTAGGTTTGTCGCATTCCTTCCCTCACCCCTCCTTGTTGGCGAAGGGGGTGGCGAGGGTGGAACTTTTTTGGTGTGAAGAAGGAAAAACTAAGTTTTCGCAGCACTGTTTTGTGTTTGGCGAGATTTGCATACTAATTCACCAAATTTGGTGATTTTCGAAAATTCTGGAGCCTGGACGATTGAAATCGTCATGCAAGGCTATGCTCAGCCCCTTTTGCCTTGGATTCGCAGCTGTAAGAAGACTTCATTTTTTCTTCCTCTGGAAGAGCCGGAGATGGGAAATAAGATAAAGATGTACATCTAAAAAATTCAACTGAAGATACTCCTCCGCACTTTACCATCCCCGTGTAGGAGTCGAGAATGGTTTTTTTTTCTCATCGGGTCAATGCGTTGACGCCATAGTTATCCGGCTTCTACCTGAACGGTCACTTAGATCCGAGTACTGTCATCAACTCGAGTACTACCATCAACTCGCCAGGATGGGTCTAGTTCCGAGAATTACAAGTTTCCACCTTCTTCAGATCGGTCTATAGGTCCAGTTTTCCCGCTTTGAAACATCCATGCACTTATCATCATCCTACTAGGATGGGCCAGATTAACATCGATAGCTGGCAAGATTTACGTTCGACGGAGTGCCTTTTACTACTACATCAGCCTACTGGTTGTCTGGGAAAGAATTTCAGCAGATAAGTGCCTTCGTTTTTGTCCATAGTTGTAGCGTTTTGTAAAAGTAAATTAAGATTTAAAATTTCAATGATAACCGACACCTTTTGTTACAATGGGTAACGCTTAATTAAGCCTCAAAAGTTTTTTCCTTCGAGTGAGTTCAACCTAGTTTGTTCTGTTCCTCCTTTCACCAGAAATTTTAGTACGGCATTCAACCTTAATTCAGTGAACATGTATTTCTAAATAATAAGGATAAGTAAATTCACACAAATATTGGAAGAGATTTGATTAATTGAAGGAAAATTTCTAGCTATGATTTATTAAAGTAAGGAGTAATAATATGTATATTTAATTTCCAATTAAATTCTATTTAACTTTTAGTCAAGGTTTTTCTGCTGGATCTTAAATCCAGGCTGTGTATTTAAGCAACTGCTGCACTATTAATCTATTTAGGACTTTTAACTTTAACTTGGAATGTAATTAAAATTTATATATAATGAATTAAGACAGGATATTAAATTTGTTAACTTATCTAAATTTTACCTTTTTACTTTAAGTTGTTACTATTTTTGGTTGAGAATTAACTTTAACTTTTGCTAATTAAGGAACGATTAAAAATTTAAATTCTACTTTACCTTTAATTGTGTAATTGAATGTAGGAATAAATGTAATCATTTTTCTCCAACGGGTCTACTTGAATATGTAATATTTTCTAACTGCCTAAGGGATTTGCTAAATTTATGTATGTAATTTTTACCTGAGTAAATTAAGAAATTTCTTGAACTAAGTAATCTCTATCAATATTGGTAAAGACACCATGCTCGGTGATTCATTAAATTCCTGTGTATTTTTATGCTGGCCAGCAGAGTTTGATAACTGCATATGAAAATTTAATATTAATTTTTACGGTGTAAATTTTTGATTAATTCATCTCGGTGCATATTTGAAATTAACAATATATATATTATAATTCTAAATGCATTATTTTAAATAGTTGTCACTTGAACACACCATAGATCTAGAAATTTAAGTTGAAAGATTGAGTGTCTTCCTTTAATGCTGCAATAAATATCCTTGTATATATATATATTTGATTCAGAGTTTTTCTTATGATGACTTGTGTGAATGTTTTTAACACCAGTACTCCTGCTTGGTCTTAGGGGTTGTTCGGGTTAGTAAACACAACGCAATGAATTATGGTTTTGATATTATTGTAGACAAATTATTGTAACAGTTAGTATTTAACATTTGGTACCAGAACATTTGGTGACGTGACAAATTAGCACGGAACAATGGTTACTGCGGAAATTATCTGTACCCTTAGGTTACAGGATACCTCTGAAACTTCGAGCTAACATCGCAACTAGAAGATATAAATGTGTTGATAGGGAATGTCGGCTATCAATAATCAGAGAGTATTTGTTTCTGTACACATATATACTACATAATAGAAAATACTTTATATGCCATCTAGAAGGAACAGAAATTTAATATCTATTAAACTTTCTTCAAGCGTTCCTTCTTGTAAGGATTCTATTTCCATAGTAACTCTTTACTTAGTTTATAAAATTATATTCTCCTAATGTTATTTTGTTAACGACTTCGTTAGAATTACTATATTATTCGTTAGCATTACTATATTACTACATTATTTTTCGTAGCATTATTACGTTTGCGTTACTTCATTTACATTAAAATACATATATGGTGTATTATAATATGCAGAATAATTTGTTATTCCTTCATTTAATGATGATAATACGTTACAGTTGCATAATATACCGAATAAACTTAACCATAATTTTATGTCACATAAATATCATGTTTCGTGAAACGTTTGCTATCGTCTGCGGTTTCACTTAGGGACATATGCAGAATATTATTTTTTTTGGGGAGAAGGGAGGCGACAAGACATGCGAAAGTGCAAAATAGATTACATGTTGCTCTAGTACAGTCCGGGTAATTGGCTAATTTACGAGTAACATTCTGAAATGTTCGAAATCGCAAAATCGAGGAAGTAAATACATTAAAAAAATTGTAATTTGCTTCGAAACACTTTTTCTTCCTATTTTTCAATAAAAATTGCGATTAAAGGATTCTGATGTATTTGTTACAAATAATTACAAAAAAGCACGTGTTTCCTTTTGTATTCTCTAAAATATGCAACATTGGTTGTGCATGATTTTTTCATTGGCCTCCTCACGCATTTCTTTATAGCAATAAACTGCACTGCTTATCTTTTGATGAGTTACAAAGATACATTCAAGAATCAACTTACGTAACATGCTTTTAGGAAGGTCTCAACTAGTCTAATAATTTTTTATAGTTGTTCAGCTGTTAATTCTCGTGCAGAGCGGACATATTAATAGAATCGTCGTTTTCTAAACCATGCTTCTGTTCTTCTAAAGCTGCTTGTTCATCTATGTTAATAAGTGTTTCATTATCTAGTTCACTTCTATTTGATACAGTCAGTTATATTGAAACCGCCCAAACGAGATAATGCTTAGCGACGCTGACTGTCATACCGAAGGGCCTTGGTTCGAATCCAGGAGAAGTTAAGGATGTTTGTAAATAAATGTAAAATGTCTGTGGTGTATGGAGACTAAATATGCGACGGGCCGGAAGTCCTCTTGAGAAGTTGGTGGTAAGAGAAGAGGGATGTGAGGCTCTCGGACCCGTCCCCTCGGGGTGCTCTCTCTCAAAATTGGTGTGGGGGGCGGAAGTGAGCTAAAGTCGGGCTGTAACCTATATGGTGCTCGAGGCTGTTGCCAGCGACAGGCGTATTTGAGTCTTTGCCACGATGAATGTCGTGGGCTTCTGCTGAACTCTGTCAGAGAAGTGAGATTGGTAACAACAGTAATTATACTGACGGAGTTCAACTCAGGGAAAGCAAGGTATGTACTATGTTATAAACAACTTCAATAAAATGAGTTTCGAAATTAATGAAATCTTTTGCCCAATGTGGTGCTGCCCTTGCATTGCTTGCCGTTGGTCTATATTTTCGATAATGTTGCTGATGTCGTAGTTCTTTCAAAATTCTATTAAAGTGGGCGCATTTTCTTCTGTTGTTGCTCTGACGGCTTCCGAAAACATGCCCAGGAAATAATAGGGCGTAAATTTCTCAATGTCGTATTGATTCATAGGTTCGATCAAAGACGTCACATATAGTGGAGGGAAAGTTATACATAAATTTGCCTTTAAATCACACTGACAAATTGGATGACTTTAGGCATTACCTAATGTCAATTAAATCTTAAATTCTAATCAATTTTCTTGGCTGCAAAGTTCTGTTGCGGAGCGAAATTATTTCGTGAAGCGATCTTCACATAAAACTTTTGTGACTCATACTTTCTGATTTGAAAGCCTTATCACTGGGAGACTGATTTTTAAGAGCTGCAAAATTTTCTGCACAGTACAGAAGCATCGGTTTTATTTTGATGTCCGCAACTGCATTTTCCCTTAGTAACATGGTGCGACGATCTTTTGAAATTTTACTTCCAGGCCACGACTTTCCACTGGCTGCTACAAAAATGCGTCCGTGCAATTTTTTCCAAAATAAATCCACTTGGTTATTCCTGAACATTTGATCATTGTGTGGTTGATTTCATAAAATTCCTTAGAATATCTTGAATCAGTTGCTTTATCTACATTGGCAGATTCAGGAACAATGCAAACATTGCGAATACCAGTTCTTTGCTCAAAATGGAAAATCCTTCGATAACTTTCCGTAAAATTTTCGATCCTTTACTTTCGTTTTTATGCCATAAATAGCCTTCATGTCACTGTAAACGCTTAATGCTTTGGGTTGAAGGTCCATTTACTAAGCAGAATTCATTAAAATTTTGATGAATTGGAAACCATAACCATAGCGTGCGATTCTTATTGATATTTTGTTTTATAAGTTTTCGAACTGACGACTCGTCTTTTCCATTTTTACTATGACACACTTTTGTATGTTTTGGTGAGGGAAACACTTTCACATTTTATTTTTACACTCATTATTATTACGATTATTGCTATTTTGAATGGTTATTAAAATTTAAAATCATGTACGGAATTTACAGTAGATTTGCTTACACAAAATTAACAGACAGCAGTTAATTCAACATTAAAATTCACAAATGTAAATGTCACGTAACTTACACATTAAGTGCAGCAGTAGCGATCGCCTCAAACTGCAATCAAAGTGACGTTTTCGCCAGTGCTTTAGGAACTGTAAGTTGATTTTAAGGGACTACAACGCTCGTTTACATAAGGCTAATCTGGTGGATGAGATTATGAAAATTGAGAATATTAACCAGATGGACTGGCCAGCCAAATCTGCAGGCCTAAACTCAAATCTGGCATGCTTTTGGAAGGGTAACTGTAACTTGTTTTTTCATCTGCTAGAATCCTGTAGGACTTGAAAGCAGAGTTGCTGCAAGTGTGGGACTAACTGCTAGAGAAATCATATCTTTTCTCTAGTATGAAAGCAAGTTATGAGAGTTGCTTGACTGTAGGGTGGACTATACCTCATACTGCGTCTTTTTTGTTAGATTTTGCAACTTCAGGCTTAGATTTGTCTTTGGCGATGAACCTTACACACAAATGGGCATGTGTACCTGACTGCTGTATGGTATATTTTTTGTATTATATCAAAATGTATGTCCATGCCACATTTGATTAAAATCTGTCCAACAGTTCTGAAGATAGTCGAACAAATGTGAAAGTTCTTCAATTTTGAACACCAGTGTGGACGTATTCTCCTGCTTGCATTCCCCATGTTCTTTTTTTTGTGACGTTGCTAAAATACTGTGAAAAGAAAATTAAAAATTCAAGAACGTAGAAAAAATACCGGATTACATCGCAAAATCTGGCAAGCCGGCACCGGCCTAGGTTGCTGTTCTTGAGCCCCTAACAAATAACCAGTCCGAAACCTTAGAAACTGGCATTTCTGATAATAAAAAAATGGATTGCCAAGATGAAAACGAAAATTATGAAGCCGAAAGCAGGATTATCACTTCTAAGGCTGTGACAAAGCTAAAAAAAAAAGATTGCCTCCGCTAGCCTGTCCAAGGTCGGAGGTTACCTTGTAAGCTGGGACGAAATTACTCTTTTCTTGGATACAATCGAAACGCAGTGTTTGGTCTATTTTTAAAGAAGGACATTCCTTTCAGCATTTACAGAAGCAAAGCGGAAACATCTATTATAGTTGTCAGGAGTGGCTTACCAACTGACTCCGAACTTAAGGAAACTAAGACGGAACTTATTGTCGAAGGATTTCCTGTGGTAAAAGTTACTCAGTACACGAAGAAAATTCATGACACTGTGACGAAGCTTCCTATATTTTTCGCTTCACTGAAAGGAACGGCAAAAGGAAGAAACGCCTATTCGCAGAAGACGTTTCGGATCTGCGAGTCCAAATTAGGTTTTACAGAGCAGATAGAAATGCCACGATTTGCATTAGTAGTCAGAGACACGCCATTTCTAGATCTTCTGCAAAAACCCGCCCAGATGCCTGAAGTGTAGTGTAGAGTCACCTGACTGCTTATGTGCTCTTTCTAAAGAAGAGAAGTCAGCATGCATCCACTGTAAGCTAGAACACATGGCCTCATCGAAGAAATGCGAAATTTGCCCCAAAACTCAAGAAACATCTAGAAATAAGACAAAAAGCTTCCTCGAAGACCCAAGAAATCTTCTGACAGCAACGTACAGAATCATAAAATCTCAGTTCCTAAAGAAAATGTTGCTGCAGATGGCCCAGTGGTCGTCCCAACAAGAAAGACTAAAACTCTGAACAAGGCGGAGATTAACTTAAACGTGAAAGAATGGATAAATAACTTCTTCAGCAAAATCGAACTGTTTGGTGAAAAATGTTAGATGATTAAGACATCTGGTGAAAATCTTTTGCTTGAACTTAAAATAAAAGATTTGTTTGCTGGCGCTGAATTTTAAATTTCTGCTACCACTGAATGATGAATTCCCATATGAAAGTTTTGACACCTTTGGGCTAATATCAGATATGAACTGATCACGTTATGTCTCCATGCGATATTATTCTCACTGAATCGGACACCGCGGGCCATGCCCGATAATCGCAGCAATAATTGAATAGTTAGGTAGAAAGTAATGCGCGAAATGTTTTTTATTTAAACATAAATAACGTATTTAAGTTAATTCAGATATTTACGGATAAATAATATGAAATCTCGGCTTGCAATTCCAGAATACAAATTTAAGCAGATCTAGCGAGCGTATACAGACACATACAGACTATACAGAATAACAGCAAGGTGCTGTTGACAGAAATTCTGTTCAAACATTCAAAACTCCCAGCTGAAATACACGCAGCTAATTTGCATTCCGGTGAGAAATCGGAAAGAAGTTATAGTAGAGGTCTAAATCATAATAATGTTTTAGTTATGAGAGGAATATAGAAGCCACTCCATATGAGAAATGCCCTCACTCTTTAGGAACTTCTTAAGACTATTAGCTCGATAGGGACAGGTATTGTCGTTCTTGAGAAGGAAATTATCAGTTCCAACTCCTGCAACGTAGAGCCTGACGATGGGTTCTAGAACTTCATCCCACTGCAGCGTAGTTGTCACAGAATAGTTAAATATGTGCAGCTGCATACGATATCCCATTGAAGTTCTAGCCTACACCATGAAGCTGCCACCTTTGAATGCATAATCTTAGCTAATGTTTCCTCCTTATTCTCTCTAGATTCGTACATGTTTATTGTTTGATTCCAGGACAAATCTGGACTTATCCGTGAACAGCACATTGCCCGAAATTAAACCACTCGAACTGAGACATTGACGACAACACTTTAATCTTTCCCTCTAGAGTAAGCATTTAGTGGAACACATTTGGTATTCACGTGTGCATTCCCTTTGTGTTAAGTCTTCGGTACATGGAATTAGCAGATACTGTCTTACTAAATGACTCTGTAACCATGGTCGTAACAGATCATGGTTGTAGCATCGCTTGGAATTTTTTATTTGTATTCAAAAGATTTATTTCAATTATTTCAAACTAAATTATAAAAATTATATGCAACTATTATTTTATATTGCTTTTATTTTATTATTTCTACTTAAGCCTAGGGTAACTTTTCTAGCTTAAACCGTTTCAAGTATTAAACTGGGATTTGAATACTAATACAACATTACAGATTGTTTCAGTTTATGTTTTTATACGTATTTAAACCATTTTCATTTATTTAAAAAATATTTTAATGACTAAATCATCAAAGATTGTAATCTAAAGTTCCGTATAGCATTTTTAAACAGCAATTATTATTGGATAATTTCCCCACATAATTTTAATTTGCGTTTTACAATGAAAAGTAACTATCAGCATAATTTAGCCTTTCCTTCTTATATTTAATATATTAATATAAATGAATCATTTTCAAGCACGTTTGAGAGAATGGGTTTTTTGTTATGGTTCTATTTTAAATTTGGGGATCCATTTATGTACTAAAATTGTTGATTTTAGCATAATGTTGAAACTTGGAATTTTGTTTTCCGTATCTGCTCATAAATCTCATACACATTTTAGAACAAATTTTAAAAGTGAATTTTTTATAAGCTTTTAGTTTTTATTAATTACTGCTGACTTTTTTAATTTAAAAATATTTTTACATCACCACCTAGGCTTTGTAGGTTTATTAAGCTAAAGTTGTTTACCGAGAAAAATCTGAAATTGTAAAATTTTTATATTAAAAAAAGTCCACTGATTAAGCAAAGCAGAAAAATGTAAAAAATTATTAAATTATATACATGTAAGAATACACATGCAAAACATAGTTCAAACAAAGAACGTGTGTCCAGTATTATTGGCGAAATAGTTCTCAAGAGGTTTTATTGCCTGGTAAGTTTCTTAAAATAATACAGGTATCTCTTTATTAATTCAGGTGCTGAACGAAGTTGTTGTGGATCGAGGTCCTTCTCCTTACCTCTCCAACATCGACCTATACTTAGACGGAAAGCATGTGACCACCGTCCAGGGCGATGGTATGAACAGTTTATTTTGTTCTCTCTGTCGTTCAATTGTAAAATCTATTTATTCAAAGCACAGGGTTATTTGTTAGAAGCAAAGCTAAAGATTAACCGAAGAGTCAGTAAGATTTTTGTGAACGGGAAGCTTGCAAAATAAGCCATATCCTCTTTTAGAATCGAGCTCAGTTTCTGATTGGATGTGCTGACCATTACCAGCACAAATTCACATGT
>KK118212.1:287514-322600 GCA_000611955.2 Stegodyphus mimosarum | reverse complement strand
GTCTTTAAATACCTTGTACGATGGGTATTTAAAGCAAAGTGCTATTCGTCAAAAGCAAAGCTTAAGAGCAACTGTAAAGCCAGTCAGAGTTTTATGAAGAGGAAGCTTCTAAAATAATCCGTATCATCGTTTAGAATCGAGCTCATTAGCTAATTGGATGTGCTGACCATTACGCCGCAAATTCACATGAGAAGAACATGTTTAATTCTTTCAATGATGGTTATTTCCATACCTTATGTAGATCAAAGCTGTATGTAAGTAAAGCGTCGGCACTTCAATGGGAGAAATTGCGCTTCGTAACGACCGCAGCGCTCGTAGCGGTGGCGATGTGGAAACACAATCAGTAAAACTGCGCATGCTCCTTTTCTTTTCAGTCATTGGTTGTTTCGATTTGGTTGTTTGTTTGATTCTACCGAAATCTTGTTAGCTTCTAACGTGCTTTGGTTGTGTTATTTATAACTTATTAATTCTGTACTTTTTAATTACAAAAGGTTCTTTTCAGAACAAATTTTTTTAAAATTTTCTCTAATGGCGTATCGATACTGCGGATTAAGGATTGCAAGAGTAATATTTCGTCGAAATCTGATGGAATACATTTCTACACGTTTCCTTGAGACGATGCGTGATTCGTACTTAAGGAAGTAATAAAGAGCAGTTTTAGGATATGTATTGTTGAAATTAAAGGTAAAAAAATCTGATAATTAAAAGAATTATTCCCCTATATTTTATAATAACACAGGTACAAGTTTTAAATAATATTTTAAAAAATCTTTTTTTTTAATTCCCTTTCAGAAATATTCAGAGAACGTTATGTAGTATTTAATGTATTTCGCTATTAAAATAAAAAGAGCGCTCATTTGAAATGGACCGAATTGAGCATTAATTACAAATTGACTTAGATTTTTTTTCATTTAAAAGATGCCTCAGAAGCTAAAAAAATCATGTCATATTTGAGAAAGTATTTTAGGTAGAAGCTTTGTAAGTGGAGAAGAAATAATGCATAATTTTAATGTTAATAACAATAAACTTTGCTTAAAAATGTATTCTTTTCGTACACTTAGGACTCTGAAATACTGTACAAATAGAAAATATATACATTTATATATATAATTACGACGCAATTGCAAAATATTTACATCCAATCGCGTGAAAACTCATTGCGGCCTCGCCATCTTACTTCCGACCTCCATGACGTCACTGCAGGGGAAAGCAGGAGGGGAAGAGATTTAGTTTACATCGCCACCACTGCAGTGGATTGGCGCTGCAGTTTGGCGTCATGTTATAGTATGGAAGTGCCGACGCTTTACTTACATACAGCTTTGATGTAGATATTCAAATGAAGGATAGGAATTTTCATGAATACTTTTTTTACTTCCTTGTATGCAGTAAAGGAATGCTGTAATCGCGAAAAATATAGGGTATTACATTTCAACAAAAATATCCAATTTCACCGCTTTCGAATCCATTTGAACAATGCTTTTGTACGACATCTGTATATACGGATAGAATCAAGAAATCTTTTCCCCAAAACGGATTGTAAAATGGAATTAAAATGAATTCCGAAGAGATTGTTTCGTGACATCTGAACGTACGTACATATTACGACGGTACGAACATATGTCCCTCGCATGATTCAAAAAAGAGTAGCCTTAGAACGTTGACATTTTTATATGGGTCATCTATAACATGTAGCTGTGCACTTCTCTTTTTGGTTGCAATCGGCCTCAGCAAAAGTATACAAGATATATACACCCATTCTGTTATCCGGCTAGGTGAGCTCAAATTTTTATTCTTATTAGTTGATAAACTGTGAATTTTTTGCTCTAAAAGTGAGAGACTTATGTTGTTCTTATTGGTTGAGGGTTTTTATGTCTTTAGTTAATATGCGTGCAATAGTTGTAAATTTATCAGCAATTAAAAAGTTGCGTTAAGCTTAACGAGGTTGTCATTTGTTTGTATTTGGAATTCTTAGCAGAAAAGTAAATTAGGAAAGTTTGGACACCAACTTCAGTGTTGTTTTGCCCAGTGGGACCAAAAATAAACTTTCAAATTTGTACTCCGAAAAACCTCTCTTCCTGCCCGCTGGCCGAATTGCTTGTCTTTGCATATATACTCTAATTTTAGTCGTAAACATTTTTTACAACTAAAATTAAATTCTTTTAAACTATATTTGGTGTTTTATGTTTTTCTGTGTTTTACAGATTTTAACAGAGATGTTTTGAGATTTTATATATTTTTGCCTTGCCTCGAAGTGAGAATTGAATTTGTCGAAAGCGAAACATATCTCTATTGAAATGCGTTTAAATGACATGCAGCAAAAATGTGAAGAATTTAATAGGCTGTTTAAGTCCATGAAGTCATGTGGTGTCCACATCAGATATTTTTTAATCACAATATTGCTCAACAAACAAGCTGAAATGTATTTCTAAATGGATACATTTGCATACGACATACCAAAAAGATTTTTACTGCTATGTTCAGTGGATTTTTCATGCGTTTTTACTTCCTTATACGAAGTAAAAAGGAAGTATTGTAATCGCGAGAAATTTCGGGTATCATATTTCAACGAAAGTATTTATTTTGACCGCTATCGAATGCAATTTAACGATATTTTTGAGTGGCATTCGTAAGAAAGGACATAATAAATGATTCTTTTCCCCCAAAAAACATTAAAAAAGTGATTTAAAATTGATTCTGAAGAGATTTTTTCGCGCCACCTGTGCGTGCCTACATATTGTATGTATGTATCTCGCATTACTCAAAAACGAGTAGCCTCAGAACGTTGAAATTTTGTGTATAGGACTGCTATAACATGTAGATGTGCACCTTCTATTTTGGGGACAATCGGCCGCACCAAAAGTATATAAATATCCACTCTGTTACTCGGATCAGTGCGTTCAGTTTACTTATTCTTATATGTTGGTAAATTGTACATTTTTTGCTTTAAAAATGATTGAATTATGTTGTTCTTATCTTCCGGTTAAGGTTTTTATGTCGTTAGTAAATCTGCTTGCAAGATTTGTAGAATTATCAACAATTCAGAAATTGTTTTAGTGCGGCTAAGCCTAATCATTTTTCTCATGGCGGCCATATTTGTTTACATTTGAAACTTAGGAGAATAGTGGATTTGTTGTCAATCTAGAGAAACTAAGCTTAGCAACAACAAAGCTAACGCCTTCATTAATTATTGCGAATTAAATGCGTAATCCAATCTGGAGTTTATTCGAGGAAATAAGTGTTTAAGAGTTACTTCGAAATTTTTAATATAGATACTTTGAGTTTTTAATGTATTTTTGCATTGTCGCGAAATGGGACCTGAATTAATTTAATGAGAAATACTGAATCGTCTGTGGAAAACTATTTCTTTTCTTTCTTTCTTTTTCTTTTCTTTTTTTTTTTTTGGCTAGTTGAATTATTTTTATACATCGTTTTAGATTTATTATAGTATTTTAATAGAACATGTGGCAACGATTAGGTAATTCTTCAGACGATATACATAATTTTTGGGCGTTCTGAATTATAAAATGAATGAGATGTAAAGTTTTTAAGTGAACCTAGCTCCATAGTGTCGCTATGGTAAACAAATATAATGAATTTTAAAGAGTACATTTATTCTATTGTTTTTATGCGCTATCGTGAAGTAGATTTAATTTAATCCAATAAGTTTAAATGAAATGCAAAATGCGTATACTTTTATATTCCGTACAAGGAAGTCATGAGTTGTATACATCAGATTTTTTTTTATTTAGATTGGTTTCATCATTTGTTTGTTAAATTAATTCTTGACCCTGTTTTAAAAGTTAACTCTTTTCACATTTTGCACACATACCTAATTGCGATTACAATTCAATATTGCACGGAGACGTTTTCAAAATTTTCCACAGGATTTTTTATTTACAGGTGAATTTTTCTTGCATATCCTTTATTAGCAATGAAATTTTGATCTGAATATTGCCTTCTATTAGATTGATAAGTAAAATAATCTTCCAAATGATATTTTTTGGAATTTCTAATTAACTGAATATTTGAAATTTTCTAGAAATTAATCCATTTTCTTAGCTCTCGTCTGGATCCTTGATAATGAAAGATAATGAAGTTTTAAATAAAGAACTTTTTTTTCTTTGTTAATATTCCCACAATTTTAAATGATGAAGAGATCAAATTTCCAAATCAGACATAAATGAAATAAATTGAACATAGTGTTATGGAAACGAAAAACCTTGAAGGAAAAGATGGTTTCACTCCTTTGTTACCTTGATTAGGAGAAATAATTTTCTTCCTTTCACAATTCCTTTTCTTACTTTTTCCCTATTAAATCAAGCAAAATTAATAATTTATATATTTTTTAAAATGTGCAGTATTACTTAAATGCATTGAAAAATAAAATTTAATCTTTTTCGGTTGTAATATTCTTGCTCATATGAACAAAGTGTAAATTTCGTGGTGGGCTGACATAAGAATTATATTAGGACAAAACAAGATTTTTCAAGGAAAGGTTTTAATGAAGCTTTAGAACTAACAAATTCATTCAGTTTGGTTAATTTCATTTTGATTTAAGTGTGGGAGCAGGACTGGTCTTCCAAGGAGCGCTTGCTCATTATTAATAAAGTATTGGACACAAAATATGCATATGTTTCATTGTTCAGCATGTATAGAACTGCAATTCAAAATAACAAATTAATTTTCCGTGTCCTCTGTGTTTCTCAAAAATCAAGGACTTCAGTCAGTTATAAATGACTGTCGATGCTTTCCAGGTTTAATCGTCTCTACGCCAACTGGCAGCACAGCATATGCCGTAGCAGCCGGGGCTTCTATGATTCACCCGAGCGTGCCTGCCATCATGATCACTCCCATCTGTCCCCATTCTTTGTCCTTCAGGCCCATCGTCGTACCAGCGGGGGTCGAACTAAAGGTATTTTATTCATTTCTTTTATGATGTACAAGGTCTGTCCCGAAACTAATGCCCCGCATTTTCTTCTGCCTCGACTATCGTCGCACAGTGTTGCCACTTACACGGAAGAGTGGGTGGAATCTTGGGAAAACAACATTGCATGGATACCGGTCCGCACCTCTTAGGAGGTATCACTGGAGATATGGCTTTCACACCAACCTGATCCGACCTGACTACCTCATTACGAGTATCGCCTGCCCGACCAGAGCGCCCACTGCCAGGCACAGCTTTGTGAGAGATAGCGGTGTACCACCAAGACTGCTCAAGCCCCCATGTTGGGAGACCAACCACAGCTCTGTGGCGAGCCCGTTAGCCGCCCCCTTTTGAGGAAGTTGCCGCCCTTCCACTACACCGAGGTGGACCTTCAGAGGGAAGTCTTGGGAAATCAGCGCGACGAGCGCCAGTCGGTCCGAGCTCCTGGAGAGTCATAGTGCCTGTTTTAGGGAACCCTTGTGTGAGTGCTCGGTCGAAATCAAGATGCAAAAACTCTCGAGCAGCGATAAGCGAAATTTTGTTTCATACTTGAGAAAACGCCGTCAGAAACTTTTGCGGTATTTCAGACCTCATTTGTCCCCGCTCGACTTCTTTTTGTTTTCAAAGATTAAAAATTCCCTCAAAGGGCAGCGTTTAGGGACCCTGGAGAACATCAAGACGGCTATAACGAGGTTAAAGGAGATCCCTGTGACGGACTTCCAGGACGCATATAAAGCATGGAAATCACGTTGGAAAAAATGTGTTAAAACAGAGGAATGTATGTCGAAGAATACTGAGTAATTGTACGAATCGGTTCAATAATTTTTTTTAAAAAAATGGGCGCATTACTTTCGGGACAGACCTTGTATTCCTTGTAAAAGTAGAAAATAATGAGAACGCATCGCATTTATTTGCATAATTTTCCATTTTTCCACTGATTTTAGCACTCCTTTTTTTTGTGTTTTTAGTTCTGTGGGTATTTTTTACGCATTCCAAGCGAGGAATCTGGCTATGCGGAGTTTGGGTAGTCTTCATGGGAAACCCTGTATTGTCAAAATGGTGTAAAACAGACGCAGATGTAATTGCCACTAACGGGTGTCGGCCTTGAACCTGTTTAGTTACTTGTGCTTGTGCTAAGAAATAGTTTTTGCAAAATAACATTGTGTTTAAATTTTCCACTTCATCCAGCTTTACTTCACTACGTTTACTTCTACCATCTTAAATTCATCTCATTCTGTTATCCGTTTTTTCATCAGCAACATCTAGATGATGCATGTATTAGGCGAAGGGGGGCAGTGCTTGGGTTCTTATTGCAAATCTTTGTCGAAATGGCCACTTACTTTCTTTTCCTCTCGTCTGAAGGCCGTGCTTAAGTTATGAAATATAAGTGAAAACGGATATTACATGTCCTAACTAAAATTCAATACAAATTTCAAAACATATGCACATACATATGATAATAGATTTTGTAGAATACAAAGTAATTAAATTTGAAGTGAAGTATAAATAAATGAATGTATACAAAAATTTGCATTCTTCTCCACTTTTCGGGGACGAAGTTTAATCTTAAATGGTGTTAAAGCAAGTTACACATATAGAATTTTATAAAAAAATTTATCATAAATAATTTTAAAGAAACAAAGTGCTGATAATGAAACAAGTTAATATTTTGTTCTGATTTTATTCTAAATATTGTACAATTTTGCTTTGTTATGTAATAATTAAATATTGTTTCTGATTAAATTTGTGTAATACAGCAGCATGCATTAGTTCTGTATTATATAATAAATCACTGGCTATCGGGATATATTATCTGGATATTAGGTTCTGTATTATATAATAAATCACTGGCTATCAGGCTTTTCGGGTTTAAACGGATATGAAAAGGCTTCGTTAGATCTGAGTTCTGTACATCGGTTAGTTGTGGTGGGGATTTTACACTAAAAGATCAAGAATGCTTAAAATCGCCACTGAATAAATTTGACACTGCGTTGGGGCGACCTTGCGTAGCGTCGACATCGCTTAGAATTGGCACTGCATAGAATCAGTAGTGGCGTACGAACAACCTTGATGAACAAGCATGAAACAGACACTGATATTCTGTAGACAAATCTTATAACTTGCAATGAAACATAATCAAGATGATAAGAAATTTATTAAATGACCACTACTGATCATTCAATGCAACAACATAAAAACAGCTAACGATCGATGCGAAATTTCCCTAATAAACAATAGGATATGAAAATGGGAAGCAAATAGTACGGAAATAATGAGAGCTTCTAGAATTAGAGTAAATGAGGAAAAGAGAACGGGCTGTTTCAGACAAATTATGATTCCCGCTTGCTTGTTTGAATAGGAGTCTCGAATAATTGACGGAATAGACAACTGCATAAGTCTAATCCGACTGCAAGAGAATAATAGCGAACCGTGACTGTGGGATAATATATCTCGAAACTGTTATTTGCATAGATCGAAGTTCAGTAACTGTTAGATTATTGAACCCATGGATCCGAGAAGGACAGACGGAACGACGTATAGGCTCACAATGACCTTGACACTCTAGTGTCCAAGAAGAGAGATATCTTATGCGAATGGCCTATGCGCACAGCGCAACCACGTCATGCACCCTACCATAGGATATGCAGTACGCGGTATGCAGAGAAATGTCTATAAAACAACAAGATGTCTATTACCTTGAGACATCTTGTTGTTTTATAGACATTGTTTGCAGAGTGATTATTGCTTTGCATACTTTTGACACTACTGAACAAATGTTTGTGGCTACAACAATGTGTCGAATGACGCCATACGGACACGTAAAAGACGTGTTTTCGTCTTCTCAGACCAGCATTATAATAGCTGTAACCTCACTGTCGGTAAAATTCACTGTTATCTTGTCTTATGCTTCATCATACCAAATCAACTTTCGAAGTTATAGTGTGTGATGAAATAGGGCACAAATCCTGCTCATATCTGGTACGCATATCTGACATTCTGACCAATTAGCGGTGCATTACTTAGTATCCATGATAAGCTCTGTGGCTGTTACATGTCTAAAAGCATTATTCCAGGGCAACACCTTCTGACAGGATAATGCGCAAATACATGTCGCCTTCAAAGTCCAGCAACAGGTTACGTTTATGTCTTGGCCGGCGGGCACATCAGATACTTCTTAGATTGAACACATCTACACTATGAGGTTACACATATTGGCACTGCAGAAACCATCAACTACTGCAATAGGCAAGGAATTACAGCTTCCTGGACTGTAGTATCTCAAAACACCATATAAAATCTCTAAGATTTATCCCTTGCCGTATAGCAGTGATTATTATTATCCATAGCAACCAAGTTTAGCAGATTCTATTTGTCTAGTGTTCCCGAAATTTTAATAAATTAATCTTTAAGTTATGAGGAATATTTAAATAAACCTGAGTTTTATTTTTCTTTGTTGGTTTTTTTTTCCAATGGCCATTAGTGTACTTTTCATAAGGGTACCTGCATTGGACTGAAACTGAATTGGCTTTTGAATCACTGTGCTGAATCTTTGCTAGAGCGAGGTTTTCGATTGCCCGTAGCATCGATTCTGTGCCTCATTCCTCTTTATGTCAAGGCACTCCCAGTCTCAGATGGCTATAATTTCAATGTGTCATGATATCTTGACATGATTTATATTTCGTGAGACAATGTCTTTCGTTTTATTCCATTTTCATCGAAATGGCTTTGCTGAATTTTTTTCTCTCCTTTATATAGCATTAGATGAGTTGCTTTCTAGCCTGTTCACATGAACGTTTTCATAGCGCTTAGAGATTGCGAGAAATGTGGCATTAATGGCATTTACTAAAGTTTCGGCTGCAAGCGGGGGGCCTGTCGTTAGGCCGCAGCACCCTTGCGCAGATCAGCTAGGGTTTGCCAAGACCAAAACGTTCACAAATGTACGCTAGTATGAAAGTACCCCTTCCTTTGTGGAAATCAATTTTAATTCAAAGAAAGCTAACATGATAAATCTGCCATCACCCTTAAAAGCTATTAACATATTCTTTTGCCCTAATACCAAACTAGTAAATTAAATACTTGATTTTATGTAAGGGTTCTGGCATTTTCTTGAAGACTTCTTTTAAAAGTAAACATTTAGGTTTCAAAAAAGTGCGTAGGGAAGAGGTCTAATGATCCTACTATATGAAATCATTCACTATTTTTTTGTTTAGTATTTAAACATCAGAATGTTTAAATACTAAACAAACCACATAGGTAATTTCCATATTATAGTTGAGTAATTTGGATCTAATACTGAAAATAAATAGGTAAAAATATGTCACTAATAATATCCTTTGGCACTAAATAACAATGTTGCTATTTCAAGGTAAATCTGAAGAGAGGAAACTAAAAAATAAGACTCTCTTTTGCAGAACTACAGCAAGACAAAATAAATATTCATTTATATTTTTTAAAATTAATCACTAAATATTAGAGGAGATTTATTTCCGAGTAAATACGATATGAATCTTTTGCCGTAAGATGTCTAATAATAGCAAAACGTCTGATGGTTATAGTTAAATAAAGGTTTCGTATCGACCACAGGCAAAAACTCTTGTGAGAAAGCTTTTTAAAGCAATTGTTGGTGCTTGATTTCGGATACATAAATTCACAACAGTGCTATTTCTGTTTTTCTATAACAGATCATGGTATCACCAGACTCTAGGAACCTAGCCTGGGTGTCATTTGATGGCAGGAATCGACAAGAACTTCGTCACGGAGATAGGTAAGCTTTGAAGACTTTATTTTCAGAAATTACGTAGACAGCATGAGAAATAATATACTAGTATCCTGATTTAATGAACACTGATTTCGCGTTTTTCTAGATTAATATTTTTTCCAAAATAGATTGATAAAAAATATCTTGATTTAATAAATAATTAGATCATACCATTCAAGCGGTATACTTTAACGAATTGTCAAAGTGCTCCAAATTTTTCCAGTTTATAACTCTTTAAAGAAGCTCCCTGAAAGAGGAAGAAATATGAAATATGTGTAAACTATTGCAAAGAGCTTTTTTTCTTTAAATGTCTCAGTTTGTTAAACAATAAGCAAACTAATTGCTGAACTGGTTTAATTTTAAATAATTATTTAATAAATAGTAATAAGATAATTTAATTTTTTAATTTTTTGTTTTATTTGACCAAATAGTGGAATTCTGAAAAGTAACTGTTTACGACCTTCTGAAGAAGAAAAACTAAAAATCTTTTTGAGCAATGATTACTTTCGAAATCCAGTGAAAGTGAAATATAAGGGGTCGTGTTTTGCGTAGCAGCAATAATTGTGATGTCGCATGAATGATAACGCTTGAAGTAACCTAACAATGAAACGTTTTCGAAACAATTTCCTGAAAAATTCTTTCTAACGTTAATACATCTAAATGAACCAGCAATGAACTTAATTTTAAAGGAAAGCCAGCAATAATTAGCATTTTGAACAACTGGAATCCTGAATATAGAAGTACTACTTGGGATAAATGTGTTAAAGTGTATTCTCCTCCCCACTTAAAATGATGGAGCGTGGCATTAAAATTGTTTTATCCTTTTCAAAACGGGAGTTTGGTTCAGGCTGCTGTTAACCGACATGGCCCATTAGTGACCAAATGCTAAGTTCTTTGGATGTTGATGGATCATCCCGCTATCTCCTTAGAGAAATGTCTGATTTCAGAAGTTTGTCATATTTTACCGCAAATGCAATGCAAAACAGTGACTTAAAAAGTCCTACTCTAAGCTATTCCGCCTTGTCATATAGACCTAGCTTACTTTGCTTTAATTAAATCAACTAATTTTAACTATGTCTCCAAAGGAAACAGTTCTGAATCAGTTGATTTGTACAGATATGTAATAAAAGAATTTGGTATATATTTGCACGATCTGGAAAGGGATTTCAGATATCTTAACATTAGAAACTGTGTATCTGTTACAGCCTCCGCGTGACGATGTCCATTTACCCCATTCCGTCCATCTGCGCGCAGGACCAGATCAGCGACTGGTTCGACAGTTTGGCCGAGTGTCTGCATTGGAACGTCCGTAAGAAGCAGAGGCAGCTGGACGAGTATTCAGACCTCGTTCATAGCTCTTCCAGTGACACCATCGATTCCCTGGACAGCAGACACGATTCCTAAGGCGGTGAGTTTACTTCCTGCTTTATTGTATTTCTTTGCCAACGACAGTAACCTAACTGCCAGAGATTTTTAGACATTCTTGCCTGGAGATAGTCTTAACTGAATTCCTGTAATCTCGCGAAGCAATCAGTGCTGGATAAAAATTCTCTTAAGGGTGACTGTCGCATGTATACGCTGTCATAACTCTGGATTTTAGGTGCCAAGGACACAGACACACTATATGTCACTGTTGCGGGAATTACCAAATATTGCGGACATTAAAGGGGGCTGTGTAGTAAAGTTGCACTTAAGGGGTGGACTATACAAGGATCACCCAAGGTTCTATGCATAATGGAGAACCAAATCTGTCAAGAGTTAGTTTAAACACATTCGAATATACGAATGGCTGAGCGAATTAGATCGTTCAAATGTAGTACAGGCGTCGGCAATTTTCTTTTCTTTTCTTTTCTTTTTTTTTGGCTGGGGGTCAAAATCAACCAACATGCATGTATTAAGGAGGCGTTTCAGATCAGTGGTACTTTTATTTTGGAACAATGTACTTTAGTAAATAAATTTTAAATAAATTTTATTGAGAAATAATTACAATGCGCTTTAAACTTTAAAAGTTAAAATTATAATTATTATGAAAATAAACATAGCTGAATAAACGTTATCTTTCTGTTCGATATCAGTGATTTCCCTGATGACATCAGTTTAGTCAAGTTTGGCGTGCAGTTAGTTAATCGTCTTACATCGGCGAATACAAGCATCTGAATTTTCGATAGTTAAGCTGCTCCTGTTCTTACTTAAAATAAATTTCATGAATGAAAATATTTCTTCGCATTAATCAGTTGAACGAAAGGCGGACCAAATGGCAAAGGGAATTTTTTGGAATTATGGCAAATTCCAGCATTGGCAAACGTATCGATTTCTCCCTGAAATTATAAAAAATAAAAAAATTAAGTTCGTTACTGCTACTTTGTAGTAAAAGAAAAGTGTTACTGTTATTATTTTGTTTCAAGTTATTTTTTATATATTTTTCTAATGTTCATTTCATATTTATGTCTTACAATGTATTTTTATATATTGTATTTTATTTTCGGAACTCAAGTGAATATATTCTTATATTATACGTTATTTTCGGATCTTAAGTCGAAGGTATTAAATGGGTCACATAGGTTGCTGAGTTCTGGTCTAATAGTACGAATTAATGATCATAGTAATGTATTGGATGAGTAGTTTTTCATCGTGTACAACATAATTATCAGATGGATTTCCTTAGCAATTCGCCATCAGAGCATTCTAAAAATTATCTGAGGAAAAAACATTATCGATATTCCAAGTCGATATTTCTTTCGGAAGGAAGCAGGTTCTGGAATTCTTTGAACATAGATTTTTGTATCAATCATTGTAAACGCTACATTTTTAAAAGCATTGCAGTTCAGATATTGAATAATTTTACAATTCCTCTACTCTTAACATGTTAAAACAACATTTGTTTTAAATGTAGTTTTAGATTCAATTATAATTACATAATTTAATGAGAGATATAATGAATAATGGTAATGAAAGACAAAAACTTGAGTTTACCTAGTACAGTTCCATTAACTCTTAGAGCCATAAAGATAGAAAGAGGACTTGTCCTATCTTACTTCTAGAAAGAAATAATTACTTCTAGAATCTAATCTAGAAATCCTAGAAATTTCCTAGAAATTTCGTTCTCCTGATGAGCAGGGACCTGATGAGGAGGGATCTTACTCTTAGGTATATTTCCCATGTGCACACCTGTTTCGCCACCGAGAGAGAGTCTTCTAGAAAGGACCAATGGGCTTCTAGTAATATTTCTGCCATTTTACATGACCTTTGCAGCGCTTTGAAGAAGATGGTTAAAAATATTTTGTCACGCAATTTCCTATACAAAATAATTAAAGCATCGTGGATTTCTTGTGAGAATTTTCAGTGCGAAGTTAAATCAAATATAAGCGTAATTATATATGTTAATAATAGAAGACTTCGCATTTTTTTGTTGCAGTCTATATGAAAAAGCTGTTCTACAATAATAGCCAATACACTATTTTATTCAAAGTGAACTTTCCTAATTTGCATTCCTACACTTTTAGTGTGTTAAATATCTCATTAATAACTGTTCACTCTTAAATGTATTACCTGCTCAAGAAATAGAATGAATTTATCTTATTCACAACGAATATATTTAATTTATTCATATATGACGTTTAATGTTAAGGGGTCAGGTACCTTTTGAATGGTAAAATATGTCAAAAAATTACTCAAATTACAAGTGATGTATCTCCAAAACTAATAGTCCCATATTCTGGTACTCTTAGTTATTTGTTTAAGATTAATAAATAAGTCATGTGCATTAGTAAAAATTTTAAATAAATATTTTAATACAGAGCCTTTTTTTATAGCTAATATTTTGAAATTCACTGCGCGCAGCATTGGACCTAAATAAAGCATAAGAGGAACCCAATTTTTTTTCATATGGTAGAAAAATAATGTATCTTTAAAATGACGAAGATTTATTTTATTTAAATGTTCCTTTCCAACAAAAATAATTTTTTAAAAACAAAATTTTAATTTTTATCAAATTGTTTAGGCATAAATTCGCTACAATTTTAAACGTTTTTACATAAGAAACATTCTGGTTCGTCATATTAAGCATATCTAGCATATAAACATCCATATAAAATTTGGTGCACTTTAGATTAGCCGTTTCAGAGAAAGGCTGCGCGCAGTGAGTAAAATCATAGTTTTGAGAAAATTGACTTTAAAGATAAAAGTATGTTTTTATCAAACAAATATGCATTATTTAAGAAAAATAAAGGTTCATATTAAATCAAATATATGATATAATTATTTATATATGGATACTTAAGTATAAAAACATCTGAAAAGAAAATAAGTTCACACAATCGTGAAAATATGAAACGAAAACTTTAACTCACTGACCAAAAAATTTACAATTTTTACACGAATTCACTTTTTTTCCAGGCTAGTCATTTGGAGTTTAATTTTTTTTTATACTGAGTGGTAACTGAATAAAATTACTTAAAATTCTCTAAAATTATACAATGCAGGTTGTAAAAATAAATAATATAAGTTAGTTTCCAAAAACAAAAAAAAAGCAATGCGTATATATTTAAAATTCACCAGGTGAAGATGTTTTTGCCTTCATGTAACATGCTTTCGAGTGCGGACATTACCAGTGAATTTTCTCTTCTTATTTCTACTGCCAGATGATTGAATTTTCGATACAAATATTTAATTATATTATTAAATGAAGCAAAATATATCGAGAAATCTCTCGCAGAATAGAGCACACGCTGTATAATTCGCAAGCAAAACAAACTGAATGAATGAATGAAAGTTAATGTATTACTTTCTTCCTCTAGAAAAAGCAGTGAGAATTAAATAATTATTAAATATATCTATTTCCAAGCTATTACAAGAAAAAAATGTTAGATTGCTTTTATAAACGAAGTTTATAACCACTCTTCACGAACGCAGCTATAAATATCCAGCTGTCAAAAAAAGGTAATGGCTGCGGTTCTTCCTCGATAACTTTCGTTCTAGTGGGAATTTTTTTATGCGGTTTGTTTTAAAATGTTCCTATTAATTACCTCTTTCATATAAAACAATAAAAAATTTGTTTTTTTTACCCTCAAAGGGTACCTGACCCCTTAACAATAGGTATACTTAGATCATTCACAATATACACTCATGTCCATAAATTAAGGATAATTTGGAGTCACGCGGAAATCGAACTCTAAAATAAATATATCACCTGTAAAATCACTACACACATCTTCAAGAATCATATGCAAATTTCAGGAAGTAACCAGATGACACCGATGGTACGTCACAATGACGAGAGTGTAAGAGAGTGATATATAAGGTATGCAGGCAAAGAAGTAAAATTGTTCGCAGGCGCTTTATAAGCATTTCATTGCAATAACCGAATAGTTGTGACACAAAGGACGCATTTGGATGATTTTTTACGTGGTAGAATTATTGGTCGTCTGGAATGTGGGCTTACCCAACTGAAGCATCAGACGAACTTGGAACTGCCCAGAGTGTCATCTCCAGGCTTTGGCAACGATTCCAAGATGAGGGTAATGTGAGTAGACGTTATAGCACAGGTCGCCCCAGAGTTATAACGCCGAATGAGGACCGGTATTTGGCAGTTACTGCCAAAAGAAACCGGCGGAGCACAGCCTCAGATCTGTCTCGTCAGCTCTCTTCAGCCACTGGTACGACAATTTCAAGGAAGACCGTGTACAGCCGCTTAGGACAGATTGGTCTATATGTTCGTAGACCTGTCAGATGCGTTCCACTTACTGCAACTCACTGTCGCCTGCGGTTAGCCTGGAGTAGAGAGTATGCATTGTGGACACCGCAACAGTGGGCTTGTGTGATGTTTTCCGACGAGTCCAGGTTTAGCTTCCAGTCTGATTCTCGCCGGACTTTCATATGGAGAGCTCCAGGTACCCGTTACCACCAAGAACACATCATTGAACGACACCGTTACGGTAGTGCAGGAGTGCTCGTTTGGGGTGGAATTATTCTAGGTTCCAGAACTGACCTGCATGTTCAAATTGGAACCACGACAAGCCAAATCTATTGGGACGTCATTCTGGAACAACATGTTCGTTTGTTTCGGGGCGCCATGGGCGCACAATTTGTGTTTATGGATGACAACGTCCGTCCTCACCGTGCAAACATCGTAGGCGAATGCCTTCAATCGGAGGATATCACCAGCGTGGATTGACCAGCATTCTCATCGGACTTGAATCCAGTAGAGCACGTGTGGGACATGCTTGGCCGACGAGTTGCAGCCCGTCAACCTCCTCCTACATGTCTACAGGAACTTCGGAGAACATTGCTTTTTGAGTGGTGTAATATCCCCCAAGATCTGATCGATAATTTGATACTCAGCATGCCTAGGCGTTGTACGGACTGTATTGCATTGTCTGGGAGATATACAATGTATTAACAATCATACCAACTATGTAATATTTGTTTTTTGTAAATAGGTTTTTTTAATATGCTCCAGGGAGAAAAAATCGCTAATTTTTTTAATAATATCAAACATATAGCATCTTTTTTTTGCTATTTACCTTTTGTTTGATAAATAAGCTTTACAAATAAGTCAAATTTGTTTTGCCTCTAACTCTTCCTTTGCCTGATTTTGCATTATCCTTAATTTATGGACATGAGTGTATTTTGAATCTTACACTTTCAAAATCAAAGGAATGCAACCACTGAGATAAGAAAATACTAGATTTATCGTAACATTTCCAGTTATTCTCAATGAAAAAATTATAAAGTTTAATTTTCTTAATCCACAAGTGTTAGTAAATGCATAATATTCTAGGCTAATTATAGCCTGAGCCATTTTTTCAATATAAAGAGCGATAATATGCCACGAACATTAATCCGAATATTAGTGCATGATAAGTTTCGTTAAAGTGAAATGCTGACGATTAAATAAACTTATAAAATGAAGCATTACGAGATTCCCTACTAAAATGTTAGTAGCATTTATACGCCGTACCTTATAACTGGGAAGCAAATGCAAAATAAAGTGTAAACAACAACATTTGCTCAAATGCACAGTTTTAAAAATTCAGCGTCTCAAGAGCAACAGAAGCTCATTTGTCGATTTTTCAAACTCCTCCTTCAGTGGGGATACTCATGTACACTTGTGAATTATGCTAACCGTAGAGATTTGCTCTTCAAATAGGACTTTAACAGCACTGTATAAAAATTTGCTGCGTGGTTGAATCAAAAGGTATGCTACAAGTGCAGATAAAAGTGGGCGGAACATTAGAATTTTACCATTTGGTCGTACGGTTGTAATTTCGCCACACTATCTCCGGAAATCCGCCTTCCCATACTAACTAACCATCAAAAAAGTTGCAAACTTGGTAAGAGTTTACAATGAAAAGGTCGAGGAGATGAGCATCTGAAGCTTTCCAAAGGATTCAGAGTTTATCTGTTAAGGTACATCGTGCAATTCCACCGTATACCCCGCATCCAGTATTTGTTAAAAATGACGGTTACGACGTAAAGAGACTGAAACACAATTTCGATACATTTTGAAATTCACATATTAAATTGAGAACATTTGTCTTGCTGTAACAAAAATAACAGATAAACATAATGAGATAAATAAAGTACTGGGTACACAATTTTATATTGAACTTTACTAATAATACGAAATAAATGTCTACAGGGTCAAATCGTTTGAGAATAACATCAAAAAACACTATAAATAAGAATTTGACAGTTGAGGGATTTGGGAGTGAAAACATTTGGAACCAGAAAATAATTTTGAAAAGAATCCAACGCAATTTGCTCGAACAGGTTATAAGGTATTGCTCCCGCCTTTTTGACATACCTTCGTGGTGTAGTGGTCAGCACGCTGGGCACGTATTCGAAAGGTCCGTGGTTTGAGCCCCGGCGAGGTCATTGCTCCTTTTTCACATCTCCTGCTTCCAAATAACCTAATGACTCTATAAAGTAATTACTGTTTATAAAGTTCATAAGTGGAATCCTTTTGAACGTATTCAAGGATAGTTCATTAAATGTATGCAGCATGAGAAACTTGACAAAGATCTAGGCCGCAGAAAGAGTTTTGTTGCATAATTTTTTAAGCTTAGGTATTCATGTTTAACTTTAATTAGAAGCCTTTGGAATGCCAGGAGATCAGTTGGGAAATTTTATATGATATCAGTTAAAGGACATGAGAAAATGTAATTAGCAGGTGTTCTCTGTTCCTCACATATACAGATGTCTAAGTTTGCTATGGCTTTTGTTTAAAAATATGTGAGCGAATATACGGTATAGCTTTTGCGTAAAAATATGTGGTAGAAATATGTGGTACTTGTCCTGTTATATTCTTATATAGTAATTTAACGAAAACTTCGAGTACAGAGATGCGAAGTATCAAATTATTATTAGGGATCAAATTATATGTGCGTCCTCCATGTGGTGCATTATTCCACAAATCTTGCCTAATATTTTGAAGCAAGTTATTTTAGTTGGTGTTTGAAATTTGAGAGAGGCCATGGAACGATGGTGATTTCTTGAATAAGAGCTGCTTCTTTGGATAATTCATCTACGCCTGATCATTACCAAAATGGCTATTATGTTCTTTGGTCCATGGAATTTGAATATTTTGAGGTTTGGAATTGAAGCAAGAGAAGAATTTATGTCGGAAACTAATGGAGAGGAAGATAACGGATTCTTAACTGCTAAGAAAGCAGCATGAGTCAGATTTTATGGTAAATTTGTTGAGAGTTTTGAGAATGGCTTTTCAATCCCTGCTTATATGACTGAGAATTCAGCTTGGAAGTAGTTACTAGTATAGAGATTACTTTTCCATTTGATGATGTCAAAGAATTGCCTAAGAATGTGGCCAAATATTTTTGTTACACAAGGACTAGTACCAAATTAATAATACTATTATAAAGTACAGAACTACTTAACAATGCACATGCAAACAAAATTAAATAAAATGTACAATAAAAAAAGTGAGCAACAGGGTCTGAACCAAGTAGCATAAAAGAAATATGCGGAAAGCCAATCAAATGTACAATGCAGAATGTAACAGAAACAGTGCTTATGAAGTAAATGGCAGTTACATATGTATTGTATTTGTTGCTACATATAGTGCAGTTGCAAATAAAATACAAGAAGGGAAGAAATATAATAAAAAAATTTAAATTATCTTCTATCATATTGTTGATGCAATAAACCAATTTATAAACGATCATCAATGCTGTTGTAAAATATTAAATACAGTATTTAGATAAAGATTATATGGATAATTTGTTATGAATATGAACGGATACAAATGAACTACGATCATAAAAAAGAATGCGTTTTAATATTAATGCTGTTCAGAGAAAGTGTTAAAAATGTTCCATATTCATTTTCATCATTTAACCCCGTAATGTATTGGCAGTCTGTGTTGGTCAGTTGACTTCTAGCGGTTGGGTCAGTGCCACCTTTCTGTCAAGCAGTATTTAAACACATAGTGATCCACATTCACACTCACATATGTCATTGTCTCCTTCATAAAACTGGCGCGGATATCTGGGAAACAGTTTGGAATCAGTTAGGAAGTGGGTTAGAGTTGATTTAGTGACTTTTAACTCTGTGCTACCTGAGATCAGGCGAAACGTTTCCTTTCTGTGTCCACTGTACCGCAGTGTTCTTGCCGTTTTTCTAATAACATGCACTCTATAATTAGCTTCAACCTAGATATAGGAAATATCACGCTGTACGTACTATTATTTTGGACACTGGCAGCTTGTTTGATTAGAATGACGGCCTCTTCATTACCCATAATACCTATGGGGACTGGATTCTAGGATAGGTATGGGCGCATTTGCTCTAGGAAGGCCAACCGTAACCTTTGAGCCTGTGGAACTAATGGGCTTCTGCATTGGTTTACACAAATTCCTGCTAAACTGAAAACTGAGTCTGAATAGATAGAAACGGCTATGGTAGCGCGGTGGCATATTTAACATCTCCTGGGAACTTGTTCCAAGGATTTTTCGCCGCTCTTCACTTATCACCACAGAACTTAAGAAAACTTTTGGTTAGGTTCTTAAGACTGCACAGACACTGTATTTATATACGTACGTTTCTTCTCCGGGATTGGAGCTCTGGTCCAATTATACGATAACCGACAACACTAACCACTATACCGATCAGGGCGGCAAGGGTGGGACCTGAAACGCTAGGCTAAGTATAGCGTCAAAGGACATAAAACAATTAAATAGGTGGGTCTGGTTTACTGTTCTGAAATGATACTTCTTCTGCTCTCGGGTATTTGGTAGAGTACAACTTGCATAGCCGCTCGAGCCAGTTCTGTTTAAAGGTATGCCCGATGAATAGCAAGTAGCAACCACCTGGAAAAGAATTAAAAGCATCCAAAGCATGAAGTAAAGAAGTCTGCTATGATGTGTTTCTAAGGTGACATCTATGTCTGTAATGTTTAATAAAAGTAACAAAAAATAATAAATAATATGTATCTTTTTAACTCTCTTAAGTACACACAATTTCAAGATTGAAAACAAGTAGAGTCAGAAAAATGTAATTGGAGTTCTTTATCGCTGTCCTTGTTTTTAATTACTTATTTATTGTTTTTATTCGTAATTTCAGGGGAAGCTGAACCAGCTGGTAACTTCCAAAGGCGTCTTTCCATCATCGAAACTTTATCACAGATGTAAAAAGTGAATCATCCAGATCATTGTTGTTGCAATATTTGCTGTGCTTCGAAATAGTGCCGTGCTATCATACACTCTTACCACAGAACATTTCATGCTGAACGTGGTAGAGCACTCTTACGCGATTTCGAAGTCATATGAACATTCCCATTGTCTAAAATGTTGTATTTTTTAATGTATTCTGATTGTACTGGTAAATTCCTTCTTCATTTGAAGTCACAATATCTTCAAGCTGAGAAAGATACATTTTTCTTGCGTCTGTGATTTTCCAGTTGTTGCACTGAAGAATTTGAGACAATAATTAATAAAAATGATTAACAGAGAAAATGTTTGCGTTCTGAAAGTAGAGCTAGGTTTTCTATTTTAGAATCACATTCTTGATTATCTGTTTCCCATCATTTTTTAAGCTTTATGGTAACACTGCCAGAAGACTGAGAAGCAAGAGTGGGGAAACGATATCGATGTCTCTTAGCTAAAGTTTTCTTAGATAATTTGAAATAATTTCAGGCCCTTATGACTAAAAGTTACCGAATGTTAGAGACATCGTTTGAAAAGTAAAGCGATGCCGCAACCAGGAAGGAAACACAAACTAAAATAGAAAAAAAAAATAAAATGAATGCAAAAAGAATAATGATGATGCATGCATGCAGACCCGCTTTTGTACACGAGTCTGAAACCTGTCTTATGTCAGTGCATTTGGAAAGGCGACATATGTGGGCGAACGAGAAATACCCTGCATTACATAACAACTTAATATGTGCTCTTGCGTTTAGAAAAAGAAACTTGTTCATATTTGATGTAACCTTCTATCATCTCTGAAAGTTTATTTCATTAGTTTTGAAACACATTGTATAAAAAAGTATAGATACTTTCTTCACATTTTGTCACACTTATTCGTTCAATCTTTAATCCTCAGTACTTTCTGTATAATGGCCAATGAATATTCTACCTAATATACTTCCTAGTGAACTATGAGACATAAACTGAAATGACCACACTTATTTTTAATTATTTATTTATTTTTTGACGCAGATTTACTATTGCAACAACCTTCTGTGTTTCAGTACCACAGAGTTCTGTTAGCTTATCCTTGAACCATTGAAGAAATGTTACCTAGGTACTCATGTGAAATAGTTTTCCTTTCAGCTTCGTTTTCGGGAGGTCAAAAACTGAAAATTACTCGGGTCACAGGATACTGATGACAATACCTTTAGATGCAGACGGTCAGTAACTATTACAGTTAACCGAAGTCTTAAACTGCTATGTTGCAGAGATATTAGAATATTGAAATTATTTATTTCCAATAAACATTCAGTTCGGAGAACGGCAGGAATATTCGCTTAATACAGGAGTGAGTAAGACAGGTTTACCAAAGCTACATCGCTGGTGTCGCTCTCGTTTTAATTCGTTCACCTGTCATGTTACAAAGTGATAGCTTTATCGAACAACAGTGCGTGTTTTTTGTAAATGGCGTTTTGAATTCCATTATAAATTAGCAAGAAATAACTCCTTCATCTTCGAAACCAGCTGACCAGCTTTGTATAAGGATTCCAATGACATATTTAAAGTGACTTCATGGTTGTCATCTTTGATTTAAACCAGATAAGGTCCCTAAGTTCATTCGCTTTCATGACTTTCAACACGAGATTAGGTCTCGTCAGCAGATTTCCATGCACTGAGGCTACACAACTAAGTAGATGTTACACAGTGGCTTTGTGGTTTTTACATTTGGCTTAAGTTGGGGATATTTTAGTACCATGGGCAAACCTGAGGCTTCTTAAAAGTCTGATGTCAACGGAGCCAGAGCCGTTTAGTCCGGTCATCCTTGGTACCAATAGCAGTACCAGGACCTTCACTATGATACCATGGATGTTTTGATATTTGTCTCCAAGAAGTGTTAATTAAAGCCTTTCTTCTCGAGTATACTTTAAGGTATGTCAGCATAAACCTGAGGCATAGAAACAGCCTCTTTTTTTAGCCTATCAGCTGTATCATTATATTTTAGATTTACATGAGATGGTGTCCATTGTAGATGGAGGACAGAAGAAATGGACAAGGTCAACAGTTTTTCCTCCTTTCAGGTCTCTAATACTCATGAAGGTTTGTTTCACTAGTCACGTAAAAACTGAAAAACTGATGAAGTAACTAACAAACACTGATGAAGATTTGAAAACGCAATTTTTTTTCAAACACGCATGGCAGATGATAATAAAATTCAGCAAGTTTTGAATCTTCTTTCGCTAAAAAAATCATGTCTGTTCGTTATTTCTACAACGGAATTAAACAATGAGATGTCATCTTGAATAACACAACTCTAGAAGTTAGCAGCTTCCACTTTCATCTATAAAACATATAAAAATTCACATTGGAAAAGTTATCAAACATTTTTTTCTTTAGGTTATCTGGAAATGTCTGGATATTAGCTGGTGGCCTTCAGAATTAAAGTTAATTAGTAAAATTAAAGTTTACTAATTAACTTTAATTCATTAGAAAATTAAAGAATTAAAGTTATTAAATTACAAATTAAAGTTATTAAATTACAAATTAAAGTTAAATTACTTTAGTAACTTTAGAGAATTAAAGTTACTTTAGTAACTTTCAGTTACTAAATGGACAAGGTCTACAGTTTGTTAGTTACTTTAGTAACTTTCATATTAGAATGTATGCAACCACACTGCACCTAGATCAAGTTTAAAATTATTTCATCAAGTATTTCATCACTAAAAATGTATTAATGTTATCTACAGACTAATTGCTTCTTTAGCTGGTCATTTCCTTCCTTATGGCTCCCCTCAAAAGGGTTTAGATATTGTCTCTATCTACCCCATAGGGGGTAGACCTAGATCAGTATCTACCCATGCCAGTTATTGTTTACTATCTATGTCCAATATTGGCATCTGTAACCAGAGAGAAGAAGAACCTGATAGAAGTGCTTTGTCGATCGATTGCGTGCTATCGCCTTAAAATTCTCTATCATTTAGATATTGAAGCATTACTAAATGTTTCTTCATGATATACGAACTGTAATATTTCATGTGTTTAATTACGATCCTTCTCAAGTTTGATATAAAATTCAATTATACGTCTGCTACAAAATCATATACGTAGATGTCTTTCTCACCCACCTATGAAATACATAAAATATTTGTAAGTTAATGAATAGGAAAAATAAGATTAAAAAGGATAAATTAAACGCTGTTTATTTTACACTACTCGTTGCTAATCTGTACTACAATTACAGTTGCATGTTTTATGTTTCAGTTACAGCTACATATATGACATCTTCCCTTTTATCAAAAATAAAAGTTTATACAAACGCTTTCAAATAATAAAGATTTTTTAATATTGCTACCAAATCAATCCTGTAATATAGTTTTGTTCATTTGCAGAATCTGGTGATACAACATCTCTTTCAGAATCTGGTAACATTACTGTTGCTTGTGACAGAAATATTACAGGAGAATTTACAGGCATCTTCAGATTTAGATTATTCTTACTAATTTAAGATTTATTCTTATTCACATCTTCATTTGCTCTGCTTTCATTCTGATAACTATTTTTCACTGAGAAATCTTTTCGACCAGTTGTGAAAATTCTCTTACATTCGTTTCTGTAATTCTAATATACGTTTTTATAATCCTGTATGGAAGTAATTTTTCTTCTTCTTTGACTTTTCCACCTTTTTCCAGTTTTTGTTATCCAGTTCCAGGTTTTGCTTATTAAGACTTTTGTAAATTTCTCATGATGAATTAATTCGAATAATGGAAACGATTGACTGTATCATAGAAATTTATTCGCATTGCGTCCAGTCTCGTATATAATAAGAACAAAATTAAATATAAAGGTAGGATCTTTTCCTTTCCGCATATTATTCTGCAAGATCTTCTATATACAGCCTTACCACAATTTCGCATAAAAGGCAAATGAAGCATCGAGACTTCGTAATCGATTACAAAGTGCAAAGTATATCAGTTATTTTCCATCGATGGAGGTTTAAAGAACAGCTTGTGCCATCCGGAAAAGCGGCGACCTAGATTTTCAAACTATTGTGTTTCACATTTGGAAAACGTACACGGTTTTGTATTATTGATCTGACTACGATTCTTCTTCTGTTATATCACTACTTTTTATTTTCTTCCATTTAAATTCCAGTTGAAGTTCTGCTAATATAGCAGCTTTACACATTTTAATACACTTCTCCGCAGGAATTTTATTTAAAATTCCGCTTATTATCCCATCTCGAATAAAACTGTCCTTTACCTCTTCAAAATCTCCTTAATTTCTTTATTAAGAAATCATTGAACGATTCGCCAGAATCTTAGATTCGACAGATACCTAATGTTTTCATTTGACAGGTATGCAATAATTTTCGAAACTTTCAGTTACTTTATAGTATCTTTTTTATCTTCTTCGTTTAAATCTAAAGGATTAAATTTTTTTAGCCCTTGTTGCCAATAATATGTAGTAAAATAGCCATTTTTGTTTCTGCGTATTACCACCATAGACTACCGTGTAAATTTGAAATTTTTTGTTTCGATTATTTCCAGTTTTCTTTTATATTTCCTTTAAACGTTAAACCTGTTTAGTGGTTTTCATTCTATCCAATTTCATTTAAGACTTTATATAGTCTAAAACCATATGTATTCATTAGCCATTCCAAATGATATTAAAAAATACACTTACTATGGACTTTCGGTTTCGAAGGACATACTTAAAGAATTTTAATTCACATATCAACAATAATAATGGCTTCGAGGTTATTCACAAGCGACTGTTGAGTGGTTGATCTTCAAAAACTTTCCTTTAAAAGCGGAATGTAGTATATTTATGAATTAATAAAGTGGAAATAAGGTCACACAAGGTTAGTTAAACATTGTTTATTTTTCACTACTCGCTACTATTCTATATTGCACTTACGTATTCTATGTTATAATTACAGCTGCATGTATGACATCCATATAACGAAACATGTTAAATGCTTTCATTAGTTGCAACCAAACACTGAAGACCATATCGACACAACTGCAGGTTAAACATGTTGGTGCATATTCTTCACAAAATCCAGTGCAGGTTAGCCATGTATAATGTCGGGGAATGAGATGTAGTCTCGAAATTTTTCAATCATCCTTTTTAAATTCTTTGAATTTTTGTGCGGTAATTACTTCAAAGTGTAAAAACAGGAAGAAGTCATCAGTCAAAAAGAGAGAGAGAAATGTATGGCTAGGAAAGAACAACAGAAGCTGTTGATTTTATATTGCGCGAAAATCTATGGTTGCAGGTAATTAGAATTAATTAGAATTGCCTGTTGATGGCGGCGAAAAGTTTTATTTGACATCGAACTAAAGTACTTAATTCTTGTTGGGTGTTCATAAATAAACGATAGTTTCCTAAATTAATTCAAGCTCTATTTTTTCGGTTAATCTTGTCTTTAATATAATACTTTTGCAACAAAAATTTATTTTAAAATTTAGTTCCACCCATGAACTAATTAATATATATTAATTTATTTTACTTCTTAAAATATGTACCCTTTAATTTAAATATTAAATATTACTCTTTAATTTGAATTTAAATGATAAGAAAAATTAAAACATGTAAGTAATTTAACAACTAGTTTAACAGATGGAACGGAAAATGGTTCAGATAACTGGAGATGAAAAGTAAGTTTTCTCCTAAAGTATGAATTATGTGTAGTAAGGAAGAAGAAAATCATTAGAAACGAAATAAAAATCGGGTAGAAGGAGCTAGAAGGGGAAAAAATTCAATTTGTCTAACTTCAAATTTTCAATTCACGCCTTAGAAAATCCAAAATACTATATGTTTTTAATTCGTATTTATGACACTAGATGGCAGCATCACCTTGAATTTGTTTTAATTTGGAGGTTAGTGACCAGGTTTCGATGATACCGTGTTTCTCTAGAAATTAATCTTAATGAATAACCTCACGACTTTTAAGAACGCCCGCAATATAAGATCCATTTAAAAATGAGCCCTAATTAAGATCGTCGGTGTGACTCATTGCCAAATGGCCAAAACGAGAGCAATTATCGACTGAATGTGGTTGTGATTATTTAGAATTTTGATAATTCAGTACAGTTCTTGTTGTAACGGACATATTCATTACATTCATGTGAAGTAAAGAAACATTTTCTCATGTTTGCAATTTTTCGTCACTTTTGCATGCTCCATCATTATTAAAAGTTTTTATTGCCATTCCTGCCCCTTAATCTTTAATTAATATCTGATTTAGTAATAGATTTAAAAAGTCAATATTTTGATCCCTACGTGCAAGAGAAAGGTAAGAAAAGTTACTTCCCATTAATGCCTGGGTTGTGTCAGTGTCATGAATAAATTAAAACCTTCTTATAAGTATGTATTATTCCACTTAGAAGATAAGAAAGAAAGGTAAGTCCTCTTAATATCTTTTTGGCTCGAGGATGTTGCTTGGAGTTATAGAACAGAACCTTTGGATTAGAAATCAGGGATTAAGGCTAATAATTCTACACGAAATACTGTCGCGAGAAATTCAGGGCGGAATTCGAGATTTGATGACGAATTTCCAGAAGATGGCGTAGTTTCACTTGAATAAATGCAAATTTTTTGCATTTGAATATATCAATAAATGTGTATTCTTAATTATGTGTCTAAATACAATTTTTTTATCGGAAAAGGCTCATGGGCCCCTATGCAATAAAGACGCATGAGATTGAAGCATGGAAAAACAATACAAAAAATAGAATTACAAAAAGACAGAACAGTCATTAACTTCATTACGCTAAAAATAACTACATCGAAACTCGAAAATCGAAAAACATATGAAAAAAAGTAGTCCTTAGATGTCAACTGCACCAACTCTATAGCCCGACAGTATCGACTGTATACGTTTTCTTCCTTCAACAAGAACATTTTAGCAAATGATTTCTGTCCATCTCAAAATTCTGGCTGCACAAAGGACTGCCATATATACCAATACGGTGCAGATGCTTAACGAGACAATCATGTCCGAACTCCAAACGAAACGCCGCAACTGCGATGAATCCGTGAGAGTTTGGGATATTACAAATCGAATTCCTACACTTCTTATTCTTAGTTTCTTCAAGTAACTTAACATCAAAATTTTTTCCTCATGACATTTTTTACTATTCTTTTCAAACACTGCCTGGAGTGGTTTTCACAGCTTTAGTAACAGCTTCAGGGCCTCATTTTAAAAGACTGCAAATTTTGAAATTTTTATATCGCTGCAGGTTACCAAAGCCTCAGAATAATGGCAAATTAATGGCTTAACGTATAGATTATATGTTTTATTTAAAGTTTCTCTTCCATTACCCTTTTACCCCTGCGAGGCTTTTAATCACCGTTAGCCTTTTTCGAGCTCTATCAGTTACATTAACAATTTAGCTTTGCCAAAAGAGCTTTTTGTAAAATTTTACTCCTAAATAAACAGTTTCCTCCGTCTCCCAGATGCTTCTACCATCAAACTTCAAATCCATTTCAGTTGGTTGAGGATTCAGGTTAAAAGTTTGGTACATAGTCTTGTCAACATTCTCTTCCATTTGATTTTCTGTAGACCATTGATATAAAGTTTCGAGAGCTTGATTGATCCCAAGCACCATTTTATCAGTAAGTGTTCTCTTATTAATTTAAGTCCATAGTACCAAGTTATCAGCATATAGAGCACATTAAGAATCCTTTATTTATTTTAATACTTTCAGAAAGATTTTTAATTTACAATATATTAAAAAGACCTGTGCCAGTCACACATTCATGCGGGAGACAACAGTGAATTTGTTTGTAGCCAGAGGTTTCCAATCCATACTGAATTGCACAAAATCTTTGCATAATAGTATTCTTTATCCATCACCTCCATCCAAACTATCTTTAATTGCTTGCGACAGTCTTTTAACCTGCTGATTCGTACTAAATGAAAAACAAGTCTCGCATTGACCATTCTCTCGATTATTTTAGCCATAATGGTGTTTAATGATACTGGTCTGTAAATTTATCTGGACATTGTGCTGATTTATCTTTCGTTGCTGTAGGAATAAAAATAGATTTTCGCCAGGTTGCTGGAAAGTAAGAATTCCATATAAAGAGTATAAAGAGTTAAAAAAGAATAAAGAGTCAAAAGGGAATTCAAGGCGTTTGTTCCTAAATGTTTAATAGATTCTGCATGAATGCTATCAGGACCGTCACTCTTATTAATTTCTTGTTTCTCTACAGCATGATTCAGTTCACTCATAGAAAATTCTATACAATAAATATCTTCACCAATCGAATGCTTACGATCAATTAATCTTTTGAAAGTTCCTTTATATCTCTTCATTTCTGCAGTCTTTTTTCGTTCGTGTGCGTAAAATTTACCAAAAGCCTACACAATCTCTTTATCGCCCGCTATTCGTCTATTGTTAAATAAAATAGGCTATTAAATAAATACAATGTTTAAATGATAAATGTTAATTGTCGTGTGCGAAAAAAATTGCCATCTGAAATTAAGACCTAATGTACCTTTCGGAAGAAAAATTAGGGTCTTATTTTCCGGGTGGTTGTACTTCTGAACTAAACAGGGCGGTCTTTTGCACGTGTGGAGCCCACCAGAGGTCGAGCGGTGAAATCGTTAAACATTGGTTTTTCTGATCCGGGTTCGTTAACTGTAGTCTGAGAATATAATAAATAGCAACTACCCATTTCATATTTAAACATTAACCTCATTGTGCTCAAATCGCAATTCTGATTACCTTATTCCAAGTTTGTATTATATAGCAACTTTCCTTCATTTTTTGAGGCCGTTGAAAAAAGTAATTGATTTAAATTAACAAAGATATGAAATTTTCACACTGCAAGGATATTTAAAGTAAACCACTATGCAAAATGTATTGAAATACCAATCAATAACATTAAGGATGGTTTTTTTCATGTTTTGACATTGTTTCAAAATCAACAGAACACCTCTCAATTTTGTCTTCTTTTATTAACAAATGTTTTTCATTTATAATTTTGTAGTACATTTAGTCATCAGTTGAACAAGTTGCTGAATTAAATTTAAAAAAAAATCCCTTTAGTTTGATATTTTTTTCTTAGAACTCCTTCATTACTGTCCATGAAAGCAGATAATTTTGTATATAATTGATGCACAGATAGTGAATTATTTACAGTATTTTTGCAAAAATAAGTTTGAAAACAGCGTATTTTAATTTCTTTTTGACACATTTAGTGCCCTATTAAAAACGTCCAGTGCGGTCAACCGTAACTCAGCTGTAAACTTGTGTCTGTTAACTCGTAAGGAATTAATAAACAATCCTCTCAAGGGATCTTATAATGTAAAGGCCAAATCATTCAGCTAATTAAGATAAAGAAGATTTTAAATTTAGGTTAACATACAACTGATTTTTCAGTTTATCTTGCTCCAAAAGTGCTTAGCGACTGACAACGGCAGTGTAAGATAATATTGTTGCCGCCATTGGACATGGTCGGTCTAAGTATTAGGTAATTATTGGTTTACGCAACTTGAAAGTACTAATGATGATATTCGCCGATAGGTGGCACCACTGACTGTCGATGTCTGCTCCTGTGTTAGGATTGAGATCTGATCCGCATTCTACAAACAATTTTTGTTTTGACTTAGTTCGGTATTCTGAATAATGCTTTATTTCGATTTAGTTTGCTGATTTGCATAATGTTATGTAATGTCAAACATTAAACAAGTTCCGTGTATATTAAAAACTGTTTATATAACATGCTATTAACTAATAGATGTGCGACAATTTAAGACAGCAAAGACTAAAAAATACTGCTAATGTGTTGCTGAACGATTCAGCTGTTACATTTGACAGGTGACAGAACATAGCTTTAGCTTTTAAAGATTCCTTAAAAAGGCCATTTGGTAATAAAGTTAATTAAGGCAAATTCAATTTTTCAAAATTAACGAAAATTATCTCAACATTTGGTTTAATAAAGACTTGCAACGTGCTATATTTTAATTAAAAAGAATGTTGCTTTTTATGTAGGTGATAGGATACCAAATGAAATTATTCTCTTTTTCTGAAGGTACAAAACAAAATATAATGGGCTATCTTATAGCAACAACCATTTCTGAACGTGATTGATTTAAGTATTTTTGAGAACATTTATAGAATACAAGTAATTTTCCGAGACATTTTTGTAGTGGGACACTGCATTGAAAAGCAGAATTGTCCTATGAAGAATGTCTAGTCACTTTACCTAATATTTCACTGTACACTGGTGTGCAAAAATTAAGGACGAGACGGTTTTTTCAATATAACTTTGTACAAAAGCTTTCCAAATCAACACATTTAATACCGTAAGATCCCCAATACGTAAGGACATGAGTATTGTAAGCAACACTTACTAAAAGAAAAATCAGAGGGATAAAAAGAAACTTTATTGAAAAAGTAGCATGGAGCGCAATGCGACTGAAGGCCAGAACATCCCCGTTATGGGTGTCCAGCAAGAAACATCCAGTCTTCAATAGGAGATATGATCTCCCCTGACTGCTAGGCAAGTTTCACAGCGTCTGCTCATGCTGAGAATGAGGGTGTCAATGAGTTGTTGATGCATTGATGCCCATTCGTCTTGCAGCGCCAATCGAAGCTCCGGAATCGTTACTGGTGGTAAGGTACGAGCTGCCAAGCGTCTGCCTAGAATATCCCATACATGCTCGATGGGACTGAGATCCGGAGATCGTGCCGGCCAATCAATACGTTAAATATCCTCACTCTCTAAGAGCTATTCGGCAGCTACTGTGCGATGACATGGTGCATTGTCGTCCATGAAAAGGAACTGCGGACCCACAGCGCCTCTAAAAAGACGCACATATGGAAGAAGAATTTCGTTACAATAACGGGTCTCGTTGACTGAACCTGCGTCGAAGATGTGAAGGTCTGTACGACTACCAAGCATGATGCCTCCCCAGACGAGAACACCGCCACCCCCATACCTGTCCCTTTCAATGATGTTCGAGGGATGATTGCGGCTTCCCCGCTCTCTCCAGATGAGTATGCGATGAGAATCACTACTCAGACTAAATCTGCTCTCATCTGTAAAGAGTACTCGTCCACATTCATTGTCTCTCCAATTCCGGTGTTCCCGGCACCACAGAGAACGCCTTCTCCGATGGGCAGGCGTTAGAGGTACACACCGTACAGGGCGTCGTGCAAACAGACCACCACCGTGCAGTCTTCTGGCCACGGTAAAACGCGATATCGGTCGTCCAGTCGCCTGTGTCGTGTGTCTAGCGATTTCTCCCGCTGTCTGCCGCCTGTTTCTTCTGGCCTGTAAGGCAATATACCGGTCATCTGCGGGTGTGGTTCCTCGTGGACGACCACTACTAAACCCCCGGATAGCTGTTCCTGTAGTTTGAAATTGTCTCCAAAGTCGTGAAACGATGCTGTGAGCAATTCCGAACTCTGCAGCCCCACTTGTCACACTGCGGCCTTCCTCCAACTTCCCAATGATTCGACCTCGGGTAAAAGCATCCAGATGTCGTCTAACAGATTGATTATTCGCCATTTCTCGCTGAGGCAGCAACTCGGTGTGATTTTAACTGCTATACGGCGTGCAATCTCTTTGCCAGAAATACTGATCTTACACCGACAACATGCTTTATACTACTCAGACACTCCCCCATTACGTCTACCTGCATATCTGCGCATGTGCTACCCTACATCACCTTACTTAATCTCCTGATTGGTCTTTCTGTCCTCTCTGCCTCTTCGTTCAGCTGATATGCTAATTTTTCGACTTCGTCCTTAATTTTTGCACACCAGTGCATTGTCCAGTCATTAGATTCATGATGGAATGGGAAATTTTTTAAACGGAAATACTGAGAAATGGATAAATAATATAAGGACATTAGATCATGGGAAGGAATAGTGCATAGAATGTCATTACACATAAGCCGTAAGGTAGGCAGATTTTTATCTTGAAGATGATGCTCAGTAGATGGCTACCAGTTTGAGCATACATGTTTTCAGTTTTCCAAAGATATTTTGTGTAGCTCAGTGTAATATTCCATAGAAATGTGGGCAATTTTCTCAGGGTTGTTTGTTTCAGTTTTTCATCTGTAGCATATCAATTATGTAACGCGTTATCCTTAAGGTGATTTACCAAGGGGGAAAAAGTATACTAGTAACATGTCAGATTTTGGGAACCACTGTTCGTCATCGGATTGAAAAACTGGTTGGTGGAAAAATTGTCAAAGAGCTGCCACAAAGTTGTGTACTGCATAGGATATTGTCAATAGCAGTTGATGAACTGAGAGAACTGCTTAGAAATTTAACTGAATATCATCTATTAAACATTTTCAGTAGTATGTATGTAAGTAATGACATGTTTTATATTATTCATTGCAATGATTAAATCTCCCTAAATGATTTATTGTCTTTCTACATCCTTGTTTCAGAATTTCGTTTCTTTTTCAGACACTTTCTATTAAAATTTATCCTGCTTATTTAAATTTCGCATCTAACAAGTTTACTGACAATTTTTATAAACAATAACAGGTCTTCTGCACATTATAAATTCATGAAACGAGTAACGTTTTCAAACTAAAGCTCCTACAAATAAGATTAACAAATTCATCATCTTAGAGCCTTGAATCATACATCTTGATGTTCATTTGAAAAGAAGTACGAGTAGATACACTGGATATTGAGTCCAGTTGTTGGTAAATTTGTAGGGTTCCTCATTTTTATTCTGTTAATTTAAGTCTCGAGGAACCTAAAGAACTGTTAAGCGAATAATCGCTTAGTTCAAAGAACAAAGAGCGTAAACTCAAGAACTTACTTTTTACTCACTCTCATAAGATTAACAGTCGGCGCCTTCCTTCGGGCGTACAGCAAAGCCTCCACTTGGGCTTAAACTCAAAAAGTAAGAAATAAGAACTGACTAATGGCTAACTAAGAGATTTAGCCGAAGCCAACACAATCCTAATGAAGTTGGCCCGTAATTTTAAACTACCGGGGAACTATAATAATACGACCAAGAGTAACAACAGCTTAGAGAGACGTAGCCCAAAGGTAAACGCGCGCTACTCAGGAATCCTAACTTTCTTTCTCGAAGTCAGTTGAACTTGACTTTAATATTCTCTCTTCCTCATTTGCATTCAGCGCGATTCAAAAAACTCGTTCTGGTAGGGATTTGTAAGTTGAAACGAGATAAGATAGGAAAGGTTCACTAAATTGAAATAACTGTTATCAAATTAAAATATACTTTACGAATTCTCACAATCATCTGACGAATACAAACAAATGATTTTAGTATAATTACTAGATAGCATGAAATATGAATTTTTTTAAATACTCAATATAAACCAATTATTAAAAATGTCTGCATTTATTTAAAATTTAAAAAAAATGACTTAAAAGCTTAATTATAGCAATCTGTATTTATACACGCTGGCGCGAAAGTACCTTCATGATTATAAATTTAAAAAGTATCAAAAGTTAAGTAAATTTATATTTTGAAACTCATAATACAAAGTGTGTTTCTTAAAGTTTTTATTTACGAAAAATGATTCTAACAAAAGATGTCCTCTTTCTCGATGACAAATTATGAGCTCTTTTTAGCACATCTTCCATCTTTGGTGTCTTCCTGCCCACCTTGCGTCTCCTACTGAAACTATCTCTTCAAATTTGGATACAAGTCGCAATATCATATGGTTAGAAAGAGCATATCTAACATTAAAATATATTTGAAAGTTTCTCCAAAGTAGAACTGACGCTTCTTCCGTTTCCCAAATAAAAAAGTTATCTTTTTCCTTTTCTACAGGCGTATATCTCTCCATATCAAAACCTTCAAGTTTTTATTTTAACCTAAGAAAGAGAAATTCAATAAATATTAATTCCAGAAAGAATTACTGAAATAAAAATTTGTGAAGGCACTTTTGCGCCACCCTCTATTTAATACCTGTTTCTATTAAAAAATGCAACATATACGCACTATAATTACCAAAACATTTTCTTACTCCGCAAAAAAATTTCGTAGCAACCAACTCTTAATTTGATACTGTGTTGGTAAAACATGGTTTAACTATAAATGCGGAGCGTGTGCTTAACCTAATCTTCTTTTTACAATAAATATCATTCTTCAGATGATAAAATAGTTAAGTTTAAAAATTGTATCTTTTCTTCTAAGTTGGAAGCTTATGTTACAATTGTGATTGGATATTTGTTGTTGTATAAATTAAAAGTCTACAATTGAAAAATATTTCTTATATTTTATTATTAACTTTCAAATAATTAGTTCAGTTATTAACTTTAATCTTTATAGCACAGATTCAAAAAAGCATTTTGTTAACTATTCTGCTTATTTTACTTATTCATCTCACATTAGGAGTTTCGATTTTGTTTCAACGTGTGAATACAACTACGCATGTATGAGTAGTTGACACGTTGAAACAAATTTACCTACGAAAATAATTCCTCTTCTGCGGAGCTGTTTTTGGTTAGAACTAATTTCAGTTTTTGGAATTCTTTTTGTTTTGACCATAAAAATGTTGACCATTCAAGAAAAGATCATAAATTAAATCGCCATTGTTAAAGCTTTATTCGTATATTAAGAATTTTTATTTGTCTCATTTTGAGAAAGAAAGCTAAAGTATTCTGTTCTTCCACAAATGTCGATTTTTATTTTCCTTTGTCATCTGAGCATTACCAATCCAGCAAACAGGATTGCTACATTGACAATTTTCTGATTCATAGATCCTCCACGTGGTTAATAAAATTATAAGGTATTTCTCCCACC
>KK118212.1:214366-287387 GCA_000611955.2 Stegodyphus mimosarum | reverse complement strand
CGTCGTGTAGTGGTCAGCAGAAGTCCGTGGTTTGAGTCCCGGCGAAGGCGTTAGTCATTTTTCATGTCTCCTGCTTCGAAATAACCTAATGACTCTACACTGGCGCCTGAACTAAGGAGGTGGTGGATGATGATTCTCCACCCCCGGGATTTGGCGATTGGATCCCTGAACCCCTGTCGCCTTTTAAAAGGGGTAGTGTATAAGGTATTTCTCCCACCTTCTTCGCATGCCTTCGCTGTGTAGTGGTCAGCACGTTGGGCGCGTATTCCAGAGGTTCGTGATTCGAGTCTCGGCGAAGGAGTTGTTCATTTTTCACTTTTCCAACTTCAAAATACCTAATGTCTCTTCAAAACCAGGCTGCAACTACACTGGTTATCATTAATTAAGGAAAAGCAACAAAAGGACGATTACTCATTACAATTATAATTAGAATTACAATTAAAATTTGGAACAGCCATTGCTCTTGCAAAGCAGTTGCAATCGTGACAAGGGTCTGAAGAGTATTGAGAGCAGCTATACATTTTCCTAAATCATCCCAAACGTGTTCCATAGGATTCAAGTCCAATGATCGACCTGGCCACTCCATGAGCTGAATTATTTGCTGCTGGTAATAATTCATGATGCGAGCCTGTGCTGTCTAGCATTGTCGTCCTGTAGCAGGAAATTATCACTTATTGCCCAGGCACAATGGGTGCTGTAAGCATCAAGGATGCTATCTGCATGGGCTTGAGCATTCATGGTTTCACGTGGAAAGACATAGAGGTCTGTGTATCTACTCAAAAAGAGACACCCCAAACACAGACAATCGCTCCTCCGTATGCACCTCTTTCACGGATGTTTGATGGAAGATAATAGGTTCTAGGTTCTCTCCAAATCAAATAGCCTACTCCTAAACCTGGACTCATGTTCAGGTCCTAACAGGCAGGCAACCTTGTCAGGCAGCCTTGTCAAGCAGGTAAACATGTAAGCTAAACCTGGACTCATGTGTAAAAACAACAGCCCTCTATTGATCAGCTGCCCAGTGAATATATTGACGTGCCCACATCAAACGTACCCTGTTATGACGGGACGTGAGTAGCACTCAAACGGATGGTCGCCTCGTTTACATACCTGCTTCGTGAAGCTTTCTACGCACAGTTGATGTTGACACCAACCTTCCACCGAGTGCAAGGGATGATCTGAGTTCAATTGGAGTTGAGGTTCAGTTCCTTCGCACGCATAACAACATATATCGGTCATCGGCGTACGTCGTAGCGGTTGGCCGTCCTTGGCTGAACCTCCTGTATACCGAATCTGTGATTAGAAATTGTTGCCACAATCTATGAACCACAGAAGACTCACATTTAGCTATCTGGCCGCTCCTATCTTACTCTGTCCTTCCTCTAGTCTCCCAATAGCTCTCCACAGATGTTCTTCAGGCAAATGGTGTCTGGAGTCAGTTGAAATCCCAGATTTGTTATTTTAGTATCAGAGCGAAATTTGCAGGCTTGCTCTCAAACATGAAACTTTATGCTCCTCGCAGATGATGTATTTCGATTGCAGTGCCATTAATCTGCATCAATACATTGGTTTACTTAACAATTCTTGTTTGACAACACATTTAAATTTTATGCGGATTGGCTTATTTTTCCTTAACTTTTGAAAACCACTGCATACGTCCACCCGGTATTCAATTACTTTCATGTAGTTGGCAACATAATGTCGTATTCTACTGGACAGCGTTTAAATCATTCAGTCATGCAGTTCTTGGAAACTTACGTAGTCATATTTGGAAACGTTTTATTTTTCAAAACTGGTCAATATTTTAAATTAACCATTTCAACAAATATTTCATTAGTTTTACTACTATCAGTTGCCAATCAAGAGTTAATTTATGAATTTCGAATCACACTTTTTCCTTGAACTACCATGGAAAAAATTTGAATATTACATAATTTAAAAAAAATTGTTGAAAAATGCTGAGACGAGTTTTTAAATATTGTTTGCTGTGATAGATGCAAAATAATGTCATAAATGTATGCATTTTATTTATTGCAGGTGATTTTGTTTGCAGTCTTAATAATGTCTTCAGATTTTGTTGACATGGTTTTACCCTTTCAGAAATGGCGATAGTAATTTTCGAAAGCAGTATTTTGTTCTTGATAAACCTTATAAGTGTAAAAGAATGAATGGGCAAATACATACTTCAAAGATGATAATTTCAGCTTTATGTATTTCAATTTCAGTTGATGTATTTAAAGATTTTTGATATCTAACTGCTGATAAAATGAATCTGATCGCATATATCAGAATCTCAGATATAAAGAGTAGATTATAAAAAATACTTATATAAAACAAAGCCAGATGAAATATGTGATGCATCTGAAAATGAGCAATTGTTATCGGTGTTCAGTTTTGAAGAATTTCAGATGATTTTACGCCATGATTTTCTTTAGTTGTTGAACTGAGTGCAATGAGTACTCAAACTTTAACAAGTAAAATAGGTAAAGTTATGAAAAATGAGAATGCATTTTAAATAAATGCGTTGGAAAAAATATATTGGAGCTAGAAATATGGTTAAGGTTAAGATCTTGTTGTGTAATACCTTAACATCTTAAACTTAAGGATATTACTTTGCGCAATTCTACAAAATGAATTTGGCTGAATTTTATATGAACATTTGAACAGAGTTTTAAAATGTAATTACTACAGTAAAAGATGTGATAAACGTTTTTTATAAATTCCTCCTTTAAAGAAAGTATGCATACAACATTACAGCTTTACGTGAGAGACACTGGTCTTAAAAAATACCAAATCTTAAAGTGATATATTTAAACTTCATTTCATAAATATCATTCAAGATGTTGAATCCCAGATCAACTATCGAAGGAAATAGTTTCTGGAAAAACTGTTTTCCAGCTGTGCCTCGACGAAAGCTGAATTCATTCTGTGCATGGGCCTGATTGAACAGAAGAGTTTTATTAGAATTCCTAGAAGATACTTTTATAATCAAAATATTTGAAAATATATCAATGTACAGAGCACATGAAAAAAGGTTTTAACGGTTATCAAAGAGCATCATGGAGCAGCGGATATTTTATTGTCCTCCACTACTGTAACTCGAGGCAACATCATTGATTTCAGATAGATACTGTAAAGCTGCCACAACATTCGTTCATATCCTTCAGCATCAATAACCGACTAGTTTGCGAAAAAATCAGTAACAGCTCCTTACCTAGATTGTTTGATAATGTAGCGATTTCGAGAGCTAATCATATGCTCATATTACAAAGCAGTTCGAATATCAGAATGTGTCGCACGGTTTTGCAGCAGCGGTATGATATTCAGCTGCCATATAATAGATACAGGATCAAATCCCAAGGTCATTATCATCTTGAAGGACATGCAGAACTAGTTCGCTGTTCACTTCTCATTGGTGCTAATAGATGGCGACACGAGCATATACTTAAAAGCACCAAGCCAGCATACCATCATGTGATTGCTCTGAATAAAAGATCATCTTTGAATAAAGATTTTCCAATGGCAATTTACTGTGTTTTCTTTACTATTATGTTGAAGATGGCAAGTTTACAAAGGAAGTCATTTTTTTCTGATTCTCAGGCAGCCATGCAATCAATTAGCCCTGTTGAACACCCATTAACACCTGAAATTTTGCAATGCCAAGAATTTCTGAGAACTCTCACTTTAAATGGGAAACAAATCGTCCTCCAGCTGTTACCCGGCCATTGTGGCCTTTGGGGCAATGAACAAGCGGACTTACATACAAAACAAGGTGCCAACTTATTACAACATCCAAATACAGCCGTTTCTTATTGGAGGATTAAACTGTTTTTAAAAAGTTTATTTACATCTAATACCTTACGAGATCTTCAGACTCGTACAGTCTTGAAAAGTTGGACAATGATAAGTCCTTCTCTTATTCCCGATAATCCAAGACATACTGCAGTTGCAGCTTTCCGTTTGTCTGCAGGACATGATTGCCCTGCCGCTCACCTGCACCGCATAGGCATTTTAAGTGATCCTGTTTGCCCACTTTGAAATTCTGGAGAAGAAATGGACAGGGACCACCTGCTTCGATGTGGGGTTCTTTGTGGTCTTACAGAAGAGTCGAAATACTGGGAGGCAAAAGCGCTTCTTAGGCAATGACTTCGGTCTTTTTGTTTCTCATTCTATTGTTTGTAAGATTTTAGTTCTTTGTAACTTTTTGCCTAGCCATTGGAAATAAAACAAAATGTTGAAGATGGAAACATATTTCCACACTGGAAAGTCAAATCATAGAATTAAGCATAAAAGGGAAATCCTTCTGTGATTTTCACTTCCTTGTACGAAGTAAAGGAAGTATTGAATAGCGAAAAAGTTCGAGTATCATTATTTCAACGGAAATGTCCGTTTTGACCATTTCCGTATTCATTTGGACGACTTTTTTGCATGACGTTTGTACGTAAGGGCAGAATAAAGGATAATTTTTTTCCAAAACGGATTCTAAAACGGATTTAAATTGGATTTCCATTTTAGAATCCGTTTTGGAAAAAATAATCCTTCATTCGTTGGTTATTTTCGACGTCTGTACGTACGTATATATGTATGTTTGCATGTATGTAGGCACACATATATGTAGGCACATAGATATGTATGTATGCATGTATGTAGGTACGCATGTATGTATGCATACATTTTGAATAACTCAAGAACGATTGGCGGCAGAACGTTGAAATTTTGTATATAGGGCTGCTATAACATCTAAGTGTACGCCTCGCCTTTTAATCGAAATCGGTAGAACTGTAGTCCTGGTTCTTGCGCGGCTTTTATTTCGGCAATCATTGGTTATAGTCATACACTTTCTGTCATTGAAATGTTTTAAATACTGAAAATGTTCATGTTGTGGCAATTAAAAAATTTAATTTTGGACAAATAACGAAATTTAATTTTTAATGCGGTCTCTCAGTTTCTATACCTATATTTGGGGAAGTTTCATACTCCTCATGAAAAGTAAAATAAGAAGAAGTTTGACTTCCATAACGCAAAAATTGATGAGGATATTTAATTTCAAAATCTGCATTTTTAATGTCATTTTTAGCTTGCTTTGAGAGATTGGTTAATTAAATTAAAATAAGGCGAAGAAATACGTTTAATTCAAGTGTAGCAAAAAATGTGTATAATTTAAGAGGCAGTACAATAAAGTCATGGGGTGTCCATGTCAGATTTTTTAAATTTCGAAAAGTTCAACTGTGGTATAAAAGTTTGATAGAAGTTTTGTAGACAGAAAAAAGCAACCTGCGACACGAAAGACTGAAAGTGGAAGAATTGGTGAAAGAAGTGAAGCTAACTGTTCCACAAATGGACCATACTCTTTACATTTCTTTTTGACAGTCATGTACTTCAAGTATTTTTGAACGCATTTTCAGTGCTTAGTGAAGAATGAAAACTTAATTGCGCATAACAGTGATAGATGATCGCATGAATGGGTAGTTAAGTGCATGTTCAGTGAGCACCTAAAGTTGTTTCAAAAAGTCTTCAGATAGAAAAGAAAGTTCTGAAAAGTTTCAGCGCATATAAAAATTGTTGCTGAATGGAAAACTGCATAAATTAAGCAAATTCATTGTGTACGAGCAGTGAAAAAGATGCATAGTTCATTCTTTCAAATAATTTCATTTATATCATTAGCTCAAAGGGGCAATTTGCTCATAAAGGCAATTAATTGCGTTTTGGCATTTTGTTTTGATTTACTATGAAAGGTAAATCACTTTTGAAATTATTGCCACCAAATATTAGACCCCTGTATTACATTTAAAGAAATTAAATAATGATGAATCTGCGTAAATGTATGTACGCTTCTCTCATTGTGATAAAACAACGGTATCTAGAGATATCCAGTTTCGAATAACGTATGTCTGCACCCGAATATGGGCATCTGGAAGCCCTAGTTTTGAATTCTGAATTTGTTTTATTATCTATTTCATATTTTGTATAGCATTTATGAGTTTTTGATTAAGAAACTCAACAAAAGTGAGCAATGGCAACACTGTACGGGGAAAAAATTATCTGCAGCTCGCTAAACTGTGTATCGGAAATTGTAAAGGTATTCTCTTTTAAATATTTTATGACATTGCTCTTGAACTTATCAGGACTGAGTGTTCTGTGCATATTCTTGGCAAACATCTTAAAGTAACTCCTTAAAGTCCTTAAGTCCTGATCTGGAACAAGGAGCTGAATGCATCTATGTTCTGGTTGTAGATACTGTGCTTAAATTGTAGAATAACTGCACTTGAAAGGGATTTAAAATCCTCTTTTATTAAATCAATATTATTTACAAATCACTTCCCAACTCGGGAGGGATACAGAAAGTAAAAGACCACACTTGGGCCTAAATGAACAGTCAGATAAATTTAAACTAAAGCTAAATAGGAATTTGATTAATCTTTGCTCACAGAGCTAATCACGGAGTTGGCCTCTAACTAAATGGTGCGTAGCAAGAATTACTAATACTAGCGCACTTGAATTTATTTCAATAAGCAATCACGTAGCAAGCACTATGGCTTAGAATTCAGCTGCTAGCTGGTCAGGCGAACGTCGAACAGAATGACCGTGATCTGAGACTAAAAGCTCTCTCACCCTGAGAGGTTTCTACCTCTGGCTTAAATAGTCATTGGCTCCACTTCAAAATTAGCATAAGCTGAAAACGCGCGCTTCTCCTGACGGGAAGTTGAAACATGAGAAGAGATAGAAAGATTTAAATTAAAATAAAACTTTGTTAGTTTAACTAAAACCTTACAAACTGAATTTTATGATTTAAGTGCTAAGAACATGATATTTAATCAATAAAGGTAACACACAAAACGTTAAGAAACTTACCTTTGGGCGTAATAGAAAATCTGAAAGTTTTCAAAACTCTTTTTAAATTTTTTTAATCTGTTGTAATTTTTAGATCCTACACCCCATTTGACACTATAATTGATTAAGATAAGGATGCCAAATTTCTAAACGCAATAAAAATGTAAATTCACTCATATCTTAGGAAATCTTAGAAAATTTCCGACCTGGGTTGGAATCTAGGTGAACATACTGGTTGCAAGGGCGTTTTCGTGGCTGCATGGGCGTTTCGTTTCCACTATGATTTTTAGCTTTCTTAAATTTATAATCTAGTACAGCAACCTAATTATAAATGCAATATTGATTGTCGAACGTTTCTTTCGAGTAGAAATTTCTTGTATTAGGGTTTTATTTCATGTTTTGGAGGATTTTAAAGTAAAACTTTGAACGAAAAAAAATGTGAATTCTTTTTAAAGAAATTCCTAATTCCTTTGTAAGGCTTATCCTAATTTTATAACAGTCATTTTAAGTTTATGCATCTTTCCTATCCCTTCGAGCTTCAGCTTGCAATTTCATACCAGAATGTATTTTCAGAAACGCGGTTAATGCAAATGAATAAAAGTAATATTAAAGTCGATGTTTCAGTGACTTCGTTAGAGCCCGAGTTCCTGACTAGAGCGCGTTTGCCTTTGGCTACGTCTCTCTCTAAGCTATTGCTACGTTCGGCCGTATTTTAGGCCCTTGAATGGCTTCGCCGACTTAATTGAGATTTAGAATCTTGATACCTTCGGCTATATCTTTCAGATGGCTTTTTAAGCTTTAGTTAAGTTTAATTTCATATTAATTTGAGTTCAAACCGAAGGCATTGCTGTACGCTCGAGTTAGGAGCTGACTGTGTCATATTTATTCTGAGAAATAAAGAGTAGTTGAGTCTTACATCTCAGTTCACACACTTAAACGATTATTCGCTTACCAGTGTTAGGGGTTTCAAAGATTAAACCGTGAAATAAGAAGATGAAACCCCACACCTTAAATAAAGAGAAGTAGTTATTCAGAGATAAACTTGCGAAGATTTCAGTTCTAAAGGATTAAGAGAAATATTTCTTAAACAGGCCACTCTTATTCAGAAATGTTCCTTAGAAGTATAGAAAAATAACGCATTGATTAATAAACCTACCCTTTAATATTACTTTCATGTTAAAGTGGCATGAATTTATTTTAAACTTAAAGTGAATTAAAGGAAGAACTACTGAGATTTTTTCGACAAAATAAAGAAATGCTAAATAAATCTTTGTGTATAATGTATGATTTAAGTTTTATTAAAATATAGCTTTATGCTAATTTTTTTTACTATTTTCTTTTCTTGTCACGATACTTGAGCAGACCAGAAGTTTAAACAAGTTTTACGACAACCGGCATAGTTTAAAAAATTCTTTTTGCAGGAACTGCTCGCAGAGTAGGAACTAAAGATACCGAAAATTTGGTGGAGTTTGGTAAGCTTTTTTTGTTTCGCCTTCTACAAAACAGCTTGTAAGGTTTATCCTAAGTTTATTAACTTTATTATTATCCTAAGTTTATTATTTATTGTTTATTATCTTAAGTTTTGTATCTTTCCTATCTTGTTCTAATTTCAGCTTACAATTTCCTGCCAGAAGGTAAATTCAGAAAAGCAGTTAGTGCAAATGAGAAAGAGTACTATTTAAGTCGTGACTTCACCGAATTCGGGAGAGAGAGTCTGACTCCCTGACTAGCGCGCGTTTCCTTTTTGGCTACGTCTCTACGCTCGGCCATACCTTAGGTAATTGCTTGGCTTAGTCGATCTAATTAATACTTAGGAGCCAACTAGTAAGGTCTCTGATAGCTTCGGCTATACCTTTTAAATAGCTTAGGCAAGCTAGTTTTAGTTTAAATTAATATTATTTTAAGTTCAAGCCCGGTGGCCGCTTTGTGTAAAATTCCAAGTAGAAACTGAATGTAAATATACTGAAAAATAAAGGGTTTTAAACCCTCCTTAAGTCTTACGTGTTCTGTTCACACACTTAAGCGATTATTCGTTTGTTAGTGTCCGTGGAGTTCTAAGTTAGAACTTTAGGATTAAATAGTAAAACCCCACAAGCTGGTCCATTGGATAAGGTTTTAGATCCCGTAAATGGATTAATAATAATAATAATAATAATAATAACACTAGAGTTTAATGCAACACCTTCAGGGTCTCGGTTATGTAAAGGGATGAATATTGTAGGAAGAATCGGAACAAAGAGGTAAAGTACAAAATGGGCACGTTGTTATTACAGTGTTACATTATAAATTAGACATATAAATTTAATAAGGGAAGAATGTAGAAACAAATACAAATGTGTAGACGAAATCAGTATTTAAAAAATACACATTAATCAAGAAAAATGTACAAAAGGAAGTTAACAGGAATGTACAATGCGGAAAAAAAAATGGGGCAGTTCTATAGCTTCCATTCTACTGGGCCGATTGACGAAATTCAACTCTAGTTCTTCATGTCACGAAAGCTTGATTTAGAATATGTATTAGATTTATATATAGCGTTGTTCTAATATAGGTATTTTGACACAAAATCGGACGTTTTCTGAAATGACATGCCAATTTTTTCCATATTTCAATTATATGACTCAAATTACGCCAAATTAACAAGTTTTGTAAAAATCGCGTGAGTAGTTTTTAAAAAATTAGCCCTCAAAATTTTAGCTCCTCAATGTTAATTGAATTTGGTATATATTTATCAATATCTCTTTTTTATTAAATTTATTTGATTCTTCTTTTCACATTTCGAAATTTAGGTTCATTTCAAATTACATTCGCCCATTTTTTATGATTTATTTTTTAAATTTGTATTTTAAAATAATTTTTAAATATTTTTCGAAAACAATTTTGAATTATAATCTAAGAAATTTTTACAATCATCTTGAAGTAGATGTATTTTTAAGCATACCTGCAAAACATTACAATTTTTTTATTCAAAATTTCCGAAGATGTACGTGAATTTATATATTGGCGCGTTTTGAAATTTGACATATTCGTTGAAAGCGATAATAACATCAAATGTGGTTTAGGCACTTTGTTAAAATTATTTGAATATAAGTACGATGTGACTTTTTTTCCGCTCATCCACAATGTAAAAAGGTAGGAACGATGCGACGGTTTTTCCGCTTCCTGCACAATGGAAGGGAAAGGAAAATAGGTTACCATATATTAAGAAGTTCGCCAAGTGAATTATTCTTGGCGCAAACTGAAAAAAAATGCGGCAAGTTAAATTTTTGAATTTCCCAGAAAATTTCGCACTAAATTTCACAAAATTTAATATTTAGGCATAATTTGGATCGTAGAACCGAAATATAGAAAAATATCAGTATGCTATTTCAGAATAAGTCTCATTTTGTGTCAAAATACCTATTTTAGAGCAATACTATATATAAATCTAATATATATCCTAAGCTGCCCTTTCAAGACATGAAAAACGCAATTTGAATTTCGTCAATCAGCCCAGTAGAACGGGAGCTTCCCTTTTTGTTTCGCAGTGTACATATATTACAGTGTGATTGCCGATATTAACTAATTCGTCGTGTTTCCTTGTAATAGTGAAATCATGTCAAATATAGGCCTTAATGCAGGATATTGGACTGTTCCTGCAGGAGTTATCTGTCCATGCGTGTGTGATCTTAACTATCGGATTTTGGAGAAGATAGCTGGAGGTAAATAGACAATCAGATGCATAGTTGTCGGGATTACCAATCTCGCCACATTTAATTTAAGATCACTTTTCATGAAACCAAACCGAGAGCTTTATAAGTGCAAAAGAGTTAGCTAATTTTCCATTTCCAACAAAAGGATGTCGTGAGGGTTTTCGCATGAACTTATTTTATTTATTTACTCATTTATTTATTTCGTATGTGTTAAGTTTAACGTATCAGGAAATAGCTATGATTGTAAGTTGATGAGAAATAAGAAACTTTTTTTGTTTCTATTTTTACTTCCATTGTTCCATAAGTTGTGGCTCATAAAATTTATGCTAGATTATAACTTTGAGCCTTATGTTATGTAGTAATAATTAAGCAGTGCTAGACGATAAGTGCACTAGATATACTAGATAATCTTTGTACAGAATTTCTAGGATCAGCCTTTACATTTGAGAACAAGCAATTCCGTGTTAGTTTCAACATCTTAAACGTTAAATATATGGATATTTGTTTTAAATCATGCAAATACACATGAATGTTACTTTTTATGCTTTTTTAGTAGTAAGCTACTTTTTAGTTTATCAGAATAAGAGGTCGGACAAGCATGTGTGTGGTGTATGTTCCTTATTAATAATTATACACTGATGAGCCAAAACATAATCACCGTCACCAAATTTTTCAATGAACTCGTTTGGATAATGTGGAGGGGCCTGACCAAGTGAGAATGGTATTTAACTGTTGCTGGAGAAGGCTAGGAATCATTCTTGCACTTACATTTGTGAGTAAGGGAATAGGATGCTGGTCTAAGCGAATTTCATTGAGGGCAGATTGTAATGACCCGAAGAGTCGGAACGAGCATCTCCGAAACTGTACGACTGGTACGGTTTGCACGATCTGCCGTTGTTAGTACTTATGCAAAGTGAATAAATGACGGTGAAACCAGCAATAAAGGTCAAGGTGCTGAACGTCCACGCGTCATCAAAGAAAAAGGACGTCGAAGATTGTCCCGCTTGGTACAACAAATCGGCATCAGACAGTTGCTCAGCTGGCAGCTCAATAAAATGCAGGTCCAAGTGCAAGTGTTTTAGAACACACAGCTCAGCGGACACTGTTGGATATGGGACTGCACAGCAGACGTCCCACTCGTGTGCCTCTGTGGACTAAGCGTCATTGTCAACTACACCTACGAGTATAATGGGCCCAGGAACATCCACACTGGATTATAGATAAGTGGAAGACAGTTGCTTGGTTGAATGAATCACAATTTCTCATTCATCAAGTCGATGGTTGTGTCGAGGTTACGCCGTCATCCAGGCGATCAGTTGCTGTCCCCTGTACAGCAGGTGACATACTGGTTGTTGTTGGTGGTATTATGCTTTGGGGAAGTTCTCATGGGCGGCTCTGTGATCCTTGGTTGTAGAAGAACAATTCACGAAAGCTGCGGAATATCTGAACATAACTGCGGATCATTTGCTACCTTACATGGCATCTGTCTTCCCAAATGGAATGGAATCTTACAGCTGGGCAACGCCCCATGTCATAAGGGTCGAATGGAGTTAGAATAGTTTGAGGAGCATAAAGATGAATTCCATTTAATGTCCTGGCCACATAACTCGCTGGATTTAAACCCGATAAAACACGTTTGGGATGTCCTGCAGCGGCGCTCAGAGCACAAACATTACCAAGTCGGTATAATGGTGCGTGACCAATGCTTAGGCATTTGGTACATCCCGTCTCCAGTCATCTACCAAGAACTTGTGGCATCTATGTCAAGGCGAAGCAAGGCAAAGGTGCGCAATGCATTATTGAGCAGGTGGTTATAATGCTTTGGCTCTTCAGTGTGTATTATATAAATAAATAAACCTGTTCAAGAAATGATAGCATCGTTCATATATGTGTATATGTATGATGCGATATATTAATATATAATCGAACTTTCAATGTTTTGAAACCAGCATACTGTAAGAGAATCTGCTTCTTGTAGGCTAACAATGAGTGACAACAATGTAATTTATCGTAACGAATGATTGTTTAAAGAAAAAATAAGCTGTCATTATTGAATAAACCTTTCATTACACAACACAAGGTTTGAATAAATTATCTGCAATAATTGAACGATTTTGTTGAGATACAGCTTTCATTTCTCACCATTTCCTACTCTAAATTTTAATTCTGCATTAAAACTAGCTCATTTTAACGAAAGAAAATTAAAAATTCTTCCCAGATTTCAGTCAAAATGGACAAAGTATGTATAATTTTATATATATATATATATGTATGTATATATTCTTTGTAAAGAATAAATAGAAAACGGAATTTTTAAATAACCCAAATTTTGAGCTTTGAAAACTATAAGATTACAACATCTGTTCTTAACTGCAATGAGGCAGTTTTCATAATCTGTAAGATGAAATGTCCAGTTATCCTTATTTGTAATAAAACTTAATACTGTTGCTTTGCTTAATATAAAGCGGATGGTAAAAATCAGTATAACTTAGTTTCTAATCAATTCTTTTTTTTATGACTGTTTTTGTGGTGTGAGCTGTATTTTTAAAACTGCAAAACTGTTATGTTACGTAAAGCACATAAGACAACCAAATGAAAATGAATTAAAAAGAAACTTATGCTTTTATAAATTTAATTAGTAATACTTAATCAATAATTACATTTCTTTTTCACTTTTAATTAACTCTTCTTTTAATGAACATGATTAAATTTAAAACTATTGTCGATTTTATTTCGTATTTCTATTCCACTATTAATGAGTTCCAAGAAAAGCGAAATTATTGCTCAAGTTTGTAAGTATACAAATTTAATATTACAAAACTCATTTCTTCTCAAAAAAATTTTAATGTTTTGGTTTTTACTATTAGTATTTTTTCTGCGAATAACATATTCACCCTAAAAATGAACACATATTCTTTAAAAAAAGAAATCATGTCACATGTCTTTGGACTCTAATAAACAATATCATCTTCTATAAATACATTATGAAAATTTATAACTTTTTTGTTTACGCTGAAGAAATAGGCAACGTTTAAACATTGTTTCCTTGAATTCTTCAATTATGTTTTCTTCGAACAGGAGATAAGAAATTCATGTTAATTTTTAATTTTTAGTTAGAAAGTAAGTACATTAAACAGCATATACGCATGAGGTAGTTTACAAAAGAGAGCATATAGAATTTACATAGTAATCTCAGGTTCTAGAGAAGAAAAGAATGTCTTTTGATTTGGGTGCCAAATACTGACGCTGATACCGCTTTTCTACTAACCCAGAATCGACTCTGTTTCCCCAATATTATGGCAGTCATCTTTTTTTTACGTGCCAATGTTTTTCTGAAGTTTAATCTGACTGGAACTTCTTGGTTTAGTGATCGAGAGGCTAATCTTCCATAAGCGGGGTAAGTTGGCGCCAAGCTTTTTGGCCTTCAAAATTTGGCGAATTTTTTTGGCGCCAATGAGAGCACTAAGATGTGATTTTTAAAATTAGCATTTTAGTAATTTTTAACTTTTGCAATAGTGAAAGGCCGATTTTATATAAACAGAATAGTAAAATGAGATGATAAAATACTACATGAGCGAAACAAAGTTCATCAGCTTCGCAAGTGAAAGCATAGCATTTCATGTATTCTATGTAATTCATGGTAAAATAGTATAATGGATAAACAAATAAGAAATTGTATAACACTTTCTTCGGACTCCAAAATTGTCAAGCAAGTAAATATATTCAAATTCACTCACAAGAGATGCATCATAAACTCACTAAAATATAAAAATTACTATCGTCGGGGAATTCAACAGACTAAACATCTTACTTTCAAAACTTTAAACATTCCGAGTCTTTCGATTGCCACATGCAAGAAACAAAACTAAAAAATAATTAATTGACCCGAAAAACATTAACTAAATAAAATTAAATGAATAACGTACATAAATTATAGACTTCACGTCCTCTGAAATCCAACATTCTCCCACCAACAACAGCTTAACCTCCTACAAATGTTAAACAGTAAACTTTTAAAAACAAACACATTATTTCAAAATTAAATTTAAAAAACAAATTCTGGCTACACTAAATTCGCACTTATTACAATCACCGAAATAAAGCTCTAGGTTTGCCACAGGGCAATATGCAGCCAGAAAGCACAACCAAATCAAAATTGCGCCAAATTAAAACTCTCGCCATGTTTCGAGCTCACCCCGATTATGGAGGATTAACCGATCGAGGACTACATGATTTGCCGTATGTGTATCACGTAATACAAATCACGTATTAGGAATTGTTGAAATTTTAATTGCCGTTAACTGGCTTTTTTTTTGGTCAGTTGGCTGGCTCTAATTAATCGCTGTCCCATCATTTCCAGGAGGAAGTATGACTGATAAGATAAATACTCTTTTTTTTATTTTTTCGTGATTCAGAGCAAAATCGTAAAAAATCAACTGACTGGTGTACGAATGAAGGTTTAATTAGCTGTCATTATGAATGCCAAGTTTGCACGTAATATATGTGTCTGATTGAGCTCAAAGATCAATCGGATGGCTATAAGTGGGTTTGTCACTAGAAAGGTGCCCGAAATTGGCGCTCATAACCAACACCGTTGAGGACATGTGGAGCCATATTAAGCAAGAGCTTTGCAGACGGGGTCTTTTGCAATCGTCGGATGACATTTTGCATTCCTAATTTACCGAGTTTATGTGGCGTCGTCAGTATAGGTATCAGAAGGAGGAGGATCATTTCCGGTACCACATGATTTGCATTACGTATGTACAACGGGCCACCCAATGCTAAAAATGAGACGTAGCCAAGAACACGCCAGGTGAGTACTTTCGTAGTTTCTATAACATACGTTTTCGGCGTTGTTTTGGATGGCAGCCATTTTTGAACATTGCTTCTTGGCGCTATTCTTGGCGTCATAAAAACTCCCGAATATACCAAGAGACACCCGATTGTAAACTTTTACCTCAGCTTAAATTATTTATTAATATTTATTAATCGCCGGTTAGAAAAGGAGAGATGTATTAGAAATTTCCGGAGAAATTAAAGCCATCTTCTGTGCTTCTGTGTTATAGGATTTACCGCATATCGCTAGCAATTGGAAATTACATGAGGAAGACATAATTAATTTTTCATGTTTCTCACTGAGGAACGTAATTACCTTTAAACTTTGTAATGCTTAAGCAGACAACATTTTTTGATATAATAATATATTATTCAAAGTATGACAATATTCAAAGAAACATTTCTGATGTGGTCACCAAATGCCTTCCTTGTACGGCCTATTAAATTATGCACATTTTTGGTTGCACTTCATTTAATATTACTTCTTCGAATTTCATTACAAATATGTTTCTCATTCAATAACTTCAGTTCACGGCAAGGCAAAAATGCTTAAAAAACTGTAAACTTCTAATTGTAAAGTACAGAAAAACTGAAAACACCAATGCAGTTAAAAACAGTTAAAAAAATAAAGCCTCTATTTAAGCCTAAATGAACAGACTGGAGAAGAAAAGAAATATAAAGTTCTCAAACAGAATATTTTTTAAATAGTAGTTATAAGTTTTAATACGAAATGAGAGAATTCATGACGAAAAGATTAAATAGTTTTTTCAATGAACAATAATTCAAGCAAAGTACTACAACGATTTTATAAAAAATGTGATTAGATTTTTGTTTAATGGAACGATCACTTTTGTAACACGATTTTCCGATTCAAAAAAGAAGTTTTTAATTTTTGATTTCAAGATTATATTTGTATTTCACATCCGTATACCTAGCGCATAGAATGTTGTCAAATAATTTGCCAAATGATTTTATTTTTCATTGATAATATTAAGAAGGCGAATGTAGCATCGGTAAAGAATATGTAACAGGAAATTTGCAATCTGATAATTTCAAATTATACCATGACACTTCACGAGATAATTTCACAGATAAATCATTGAAAAATGTACGTTAAAATTTGCGCTTTGGAACTAGTCTGGTAAAACTCTAAGTCGTCTGCGTACAGTATTGGTTTGAATCTTTCTTGCAAGGATAGTATCTTTGCAAAGTAAGTCAGTATTCAGGCAGACTTAATCCACTAGATGTGTGTTTTAAGGTTATAAATGCCAAGGACCAAGCAATGAAAATTTCAGACTGTCAAAGACTATCCTCCTTAAATGCACATCAGTAATAAAAAAGTCAAAGTAAATGATAACTGGAGAAGTCAAACAACAATAATAAGTGTTATATTTGTAAATTTTGCTGGAATAGTTTCGATGGTTTAATTACAGAACCATTCTTCTCAGTTGCTAAAGTGCAAATGAACGATATAAGAAAAGATGATAAAAAAGAATGGCTGGACAGGAGTTAAGCTACTGGTGCCATATATTGATGAAACAAGGAAACTAAAACATAAAATAGAAAGATTTTTTTCATGTGAAACTCCTCTAGAAAATCTAATTCACGGATGAAAGATGCTTTTGAATAATTTTAACTGCAGAAAAAGGGAAAGTAGGATTTTCGGACCAACAGTGCTGGGCAACAGAAGACTTCTATGTTTCCTTTTTCCTAACATATGCCTCATGTTCTTGAATGCAAAGTTTTAAGGCTCTCTTAGTTTTACCAATGTAAGTTAAATCCCATTGGCAAGGGATCCTATAAATACCGCATGAGTTCATACTCAGAATTAAGTATGGAACTGGAATTTTACTGATAGGAGAATAAGCGACTCAAAAGTTAAATTTCTGCAGAATACATGCTGTTTTATACCTAATTGATGGAAAGAAAGGAACGACAACAGAATTCTTAAAATCTCCTAAAACAAGAGTCTGCCTTTTGGTGTTGAGATGAGAAATTTTTAACTGCTTGGTTAATAATGTTGGGTAAAAAGTCCCTGTCAGTGGCAACTGCAATAATTTAGTTTTTGATCAAGCGCCAATTTGGAGGAGCAAACTTGAAGTGCACGGAAGTGAAAGCAATAAAATGAAGCTCACATGTGTTTAGTCGGATGACATGATTTGAAGTGTGGTGGAAGGCAGACCCATGACGTTTACGGTAAACAGTAGTACTGAAGTTGGATGTGTTACGTGTGACCAAAATGTCAAGGAACGGAAAAGAATTGGATGTCTCACGTTCAGTGCTGATTCTTGTTCTTTGACTTCTCCAATAATCATTATTCGGCGTGTTAGTTTAATCTAAATTAAAGTAAATGTTTGGAGACGAAAAAGAAATAAAAATAAAGATAGAAAAGAAGAGACAACATGTTTAGTAAAGTAAAGGAATTATAACAGTGGTGGGATTAAACAAGTTTAAGAACAGAAGTTAAAGCCTTGCCTAAATAAGCATTAAAATTAGCTACTGAGTAGCTATGGATTGCTTATATAAGTATGATAACAATTCAATTTTAGCATACAGTTTACTAAATAAAAGTATTTTATGAAACACTTTTACCGAGGCGATGCGAAGTGGCTAAATTTCACCATTAGTTTGCAGAGATTTACGTCATTTATTTTAAAATCTCTTAGAATATAAAACCGTGCTTACATTTTAGGATATATTAAAAATAAAATTGCAAGTGAGTATTTATTTTTAATAGAAGTAATTAGGAGAAAGGGTACCGTACAGCAATTACCTGCGTTCTTTATGTAGTGTTTAACTGTTTAATAATTCTGTATAGTACGACAATTAAACTCATGCACCTCCTTTTGCCATTTCATTTATCATAATATACATTTATAAGAATTGACTAAATTTGTATAGTAAAAATAGGGCGTTTTGTTTTCGAATAAATGCCATATACATATTTAATCCTTTTAGTTTGATGTAATAATATGTGATAAAAATTGTAGACTCTATAAGGTAAAAAAATGATGCTAGTTTTAGTTTAGTTTGGTTTATTTGAAAGCACTGGAGCGCTATATGAGAAGAGGGTTGCTTTCGCGGAGGCGTTTCTGAAAGAAAGGTATACTCGTTATACACGGAGAAAACAACGAAAACGTGCATGCAGGCAGTCCATTCACTTGAATTCGAACCCAAAAGTAATGAGGCATTAAAGGGAATGTATGACAGTGAAAATCGCACGTTTTTTCAATCTGCGAGAAAGGTGTGATCAGTGAACACACAGGTAAAATGGTGAAATACGTTATACAACGTATAGTGGAAATACAAACAACAGTTGCTCTGTGATGATAGCAATGCTGGTGTGAAGAAATAATTATTTCGTGAAGATTTAGGATTCTTACTACTTGGGCGGAGTTTGGTACCTTGGAAAGTGGTGCCATCTGCTGTTGTGCCTCCAAAAGCAACTCTTGGTTTGTTATCCTATGTTTTTTTTTTTTTTCTAATTGAAAAGGAAAATGCTGTAATTTGGCTAAATAATTGCTCGAAATCGCTTTGGAATGTTTGAAAAATAAAGTCAAATGAAGACAGCATCTGAAGTACACGAATATGTAATCTGTTCATTTTTGCGAAGCACGTTAGTGGCTGAGGTTTATGTTTTATCTTATGAACTTGTTTAAGGTTCTAATTAGTTACATCATTGTGTACGTACAAAATCATATCCGCGGTAAATTGAAGAGAACTTTAAAAGTCTTAAATTCTGGAATTCTTAAGTTATGAATAGTTAGTTTGTAAGGTATTTTCTCTCTCCTTGTTACATGCCTTCATGGTGCAATGCTAGCATACTCGCCTCGTATTCGAGATGTCCAGGTTCGAGTCTCGATGAGAGCATTGTTAATTTTTCGTGTTTCCTACTTCTAAAATTCTAATGCATCTATAGTGGCGTCAGAACTAAAAGGTGGCGGATGATGATTCTTCCCCGCCAGGATTTGGCGATTGGGTCCCCTAATCCCCAGTCGCCCTCTAAAAGGGGAAGTATAAAAGGTATTTTCTCCCTCCTTCCAGTATATCTTCGTGGTGTAACCTTAGCACACTCGGCGTGTATTCGAGAAGTCCAGTCTATTTATTTACATTTTACAGTTTTATTCTATGCTATGTAAAAGTTTAAAAACTTCTTAATGCATTTCCTTTAAAACAATCAAAATATAACTTTTTTGAAATATTGTTTTCACTTCGCTCGTATACATTAAATATTTCGCATAATATTTTAGCTACTGCAAAGAAAACGATACTGAAGAATTTCAGTTATTCGAAATGAGTAGAATAAAAATGAATTCAGATAATTCAGTTTTTAGTATAATGGATTTTCATAATGTTTTTCTAATTCATCGCATTGTATTCATAAATAGCGTGTTCCTTCGTACTGATGATCGGTGAAATAAAATGCTGCCATAATTTTTAAACCTTTCGAATTGACATTTTATTTAATGGTCAGCATTTTACTTCAGAATACACATATACACTGAAACTTGGTAGCATAGATTTTAAATATTTAGCATATACACTATAACACCAAGAAACTGGTATACCACGAATTTTAGCAGGCCTTTTATGAGATTTTATAAATACATAAACACGGACTGGAAATCGATTAAAATATTACATACATAATATATTTTAAGAGACAATATTGGTGATTAAGAAACCTGTCATTGTATGGTTTTTTTATTTCGAAACGCAATTAATATTTCAAAAATTAAACTACATTTTGTTGCAAGTAAGTCGCATTTAAAATGCCAAACAGCCGCAAGTAGCTCGCGAGCCGCAGTTTGGCCATGTTATCCATTTCTAAGCAAACGGAGTTGTTTACGAAGGTTTCATACCTTGCTTAGTTAGTTCGCATTGATAAAAAGAAAATATATTTGTTTGTGCATGAACTATTTATAAGTGGCAACATATATTTGTTGAAAACAGATAGTTTAGTAATGAATATAACATGAATAAATAAAAATAACAAAAAAATAGATTTATGTAAATTAGCATTCTGCTTAGAGCTACTTATTTTTATTTTACATTTTCGTTCCAAGAATCAATCATTTGAAAATCAACCTTCTGTCAGTCGTCTTCATAAACAATATTCTGAAATTTAGAAATATTGGAATGCGACACTGAATCAACAAACACCATTGTTTCATTTACAAATATTATTTTTCAAATGCTTTGTCTACCTACGTTTCAGCAGCTTTTTGTCTATCACATTATACTTTAGATAAGCGGGTCAGTGCATATTGTTTTGTTAAGAAGTACTCAAGAGTTCAGGATTCGAAGACCTTCCTTGCAGATTTGCATACTTTTAAAACGGTTGTTGAATCGGAAATGTGGCAAAAGGGTTCAGGAAATTAAACGTTTAACTGTTTGCACAACTTGAAAGTACTGTGCTGTGAGCAGTATGTTGGTCTTCTTTCCAGGCTTCAAATTCACGAAAACAAAGCTGTAGGAAAAGTAGCCGCGCTTTTTCATCGGCAGACCGAAATTCTTTCGCGAAGGCAAGAGAACGGGCTGAGACGTTAGCTGCCCTAATCGATGTTCCAAAGAATCTAAACGGCGTCAAGCAACCAACACCCACCAATATCAGTGACGAAGAGCACCACTCCAGGTAAGCTTTAGAAAACTTACTATATAATCATACATGGCTTTTATATAATCATTAGAATAAGGTAGCGTATTAGTCATCCGTAATCCAGATAAATATGAGCCAGTTTTCTTTAAGTGCCCTTCAGAAAGGTATCCCTCTCCTTAAGATCCAGATGGCTTGATCCATGGCTTATCCAGATGGCTTGTTCTTCTTTCGGATGGAGTTGAATACTCTGCTAACTTATTTACGTTAGAAAGGCCTCCAAAATCTTTGTAATGTTACATTAATCTAAAACGTATTTATTATTCACTACCTTGGTATGCTTTGCCATTGCGCGAAATGCAAGATCTTTAAATATCTTCTGTACGGTCTACCAAATAGCCATTTTTCAGAGTACTGCTATTCGATATGGTAAGAAGTCTCTAACATATATTTTTCAAACTTTTAATTCGAAATTTAATCAACAATGCCCTGCCACCCGACGAAATTCGGCCTTGGTACGAAACTAAAAGATCCATAAACAAACTATAAACTATATCTGGGGTTATATGTGGTATATACTGATGTATCAAAGGGGTCCAAGGCCCAGGCTTTAACTTCTTTGTGATACGCGGCTCCACTAGTGTATTTACCTGGGCACGAAGACTAAATTTTGTTTAATATAGCGTTTCAGGCTGAGCTTGCAGCACGTAGAGCTGAAGTTCCCTGCATCATTCTGGTTGGTTAGCTATTGATTATATATTTTGATTCAGCGTGAAGCCTTCCGGCCATACGTGGTTGGAAAAGTAGGAACGACTTAGTCAAGGTGATCTAGAGAATGTTATTCTCCCTGCCGGTTAAATATCGGACTAAAACTCCAATGGATCCGTGCACACGCTAAAGTACCTAGTAATTAAAAATCAGATGAAATTACCAAACTGGTTGTCACAGATGAACGAATGGGGAGTTGTATGTGCCACGCGTGGAGTCGCATATGAAAACGACTGCTAGGGCTTTTTTAAGAAAACAGTGGCAAAATACCTCGGAGAACGACGACGATACTAGTACGAAATTCTAGTGTTACATTCTCAAGATCTTAGATAAATTACACAGTCTCACTTCTGAGCTGACGGCAATTCTCGACTTCGGAACAGTGCGCAGTGCATATGTGTCTACTTTTGACTGACCAGAAACAAGTGCTTACTGTCATCGCCTTCCACCATCTGAAACAAACATATATGAGCAAATAATATTTGTAGCAACACATACGTGTTCGGTGGTATCCAGAATTGCACTGCTTGGAATCTCCAGTCGACTAAATGGCCGGACAGCATCTTTTCACATCTAAAGGCAGCAGAAATCCCATTTAGTTGCAGCCTATTGTTTTCAGCTTCTATGCTTAATTAATAATGTATTAAGAATCATGTGTAATATATCCAGTATTCATGTAAAAATTATGTTATGTACCTCTACCGAAATTCTGTCATGCATGTAGATATGCTACCAATGGATGTTTAATATTTTCGATGCTGCGTGCTCAATTTAAGCATGCAAGTTTGTGTAGTCGTTGGCACGCTAAACCGCGTGGTACATTTAGTAGCTTCCGCCAGTAGTTCATTGTACGTATACTTTAGGACAATGCAAATTATTCTCATTTTTATATTGTATCTTTTATATTTTATCTTTCATATTGTACTTTTCATATTGAATTTTTTACATTGTATTTTTTGGTCCTGAATCTTCCACATTGTATATTTTATCTTTTCTAATACTGTGATATTCCATACATATATCCATGTATAGTATTTCTAATACTGTAATATGCCATGCATGCATATTTTTCCACTTATGCATGCCTTTAAAATGTATGTCACCTTATAAAGCGTGCTACCCTTATAATGCATACTTTGTACAGCCGCGGCAATGTTATCGGCTCATGCTCATGATCAACGTTGTCTATACTCGCTATTTTTCCCGTGCCTTTCTTCGACTTAAAAGCTCCCCCATCACTTTGCTCTCTCTTCGCTGTACCCCCATACAACACCCTCTTAGCTGAATAACTGCTCCCTGCAAAAGTGAAGAATTTAGCCATTTGGCAGTCCCTAGGGATTTAACTTTAAGCTCTGGCAGTCTCTGGAGACACGTTCTTGACAAGCAAGGTAAATTAGAATTGTGAACGTGGCATAACCAGCTGTTATGCACGCTTTCCAAGGGAAACAGCCGCCTCGTTAACGGAGAAACGAAAGAAAAGTAATAGAGCAAAGCTACACTCATCGTAACCTCAGAAACCTTCTGCGAAACTAAGTACACGTAAGATGTTTCTTCCATGTTTGACTGTAGTTTACAGAACTTAATTTTCTAGAATTAACTGTGAGAAGGCTGCGATGACACTTAGGATTTTTGCATGCATTAAAAGCATGATATTTTAATGATCATTAGTGATGATTAATGATAGTTATTCTACAGAGTGATAGCAGCCGTAGGAAATTGCGGAAAAACGACCTATGAAAATGTATTCCTTAAACTTATCATGTTTATAACTGCAACTCTCTATTGCAGATTAGGGGAGCACGCTGCCGCCCTCTGGAGATACAATAAAATCACTGACGTAACTGTACGTTTGCGAGGAGTGGCTTATCCTGCGCACAAGACCGTGTTGTCCTGTTATTCCAGATATTTCAAGAATTTGCTTTTGGAAAGTAAAGGGTCACCTTCCACTATTGACGTAAGTTCGCCGTTGCCTTTTGATTAGCAAGGTAATTTTTAATATTAGAAACATCTGTAGAGGAAGTTTTCCACATTTTAGGGTCGATTCGCTACTTTATGCTCTTAGGTATCCATAAACTATGCGACTTGGCAACTGTTGACATTGCTCGAGACATAGAATCTTCAATTTAACTTATCATTTTACTTAATATATAAGTAGTTTCCAGAGAGCTACCAGTTTCATTCAAGTTTCCTAAAATCTTGAATTTCTCCTTCAAATTAAATATGCAGTGTAACAGACCGAGCTATTTAAGAATAATAATTAAATTTATTAAAAAAAGTACATTCGTTTTACTGCTTAATAATATATCTAATCTAGTAATATACCCAGCACAGGGGTTCTGAGTCAATACAGAATTCTTTTTTGGAAGGTGAATTTCACAGTCTCGGAGAGAATGTGGGATCTTGGAAACGTAAATTAGTAGCAAAGACTGACTAAGGCATAGAGTGACTAAAACATGGTTCACGTGACCATGTTTTAACCAAAACTAAAACGGCCGAAAACGATAGATTTAGGCACTACGTAAATGCAATGAAATCAAAAGAAACGTTTCCTTTCTTGTATTCAATTAATATAATAATCATTCATAAATTAGTTATCATTTAAATAATTATTCAATTCTATAAGCCTTTCATGAATATATTTACAGATGCTTTTTCAATTATACTGTACTTCAAGTTTCGGTTTTATTCATAGTTTGAAATGCACCACTTTCATGCACTTGGATTGAATAACATTCTGATACTTGATGTGAAGGTAAAAAGTACTGCAGTAAACACTAAGAATCACTGTTTTCCGTGTAGTTTAGAACACATTAAATTTTCTATACTACTTTGTCAATTTTCATGAGTTATTTGAAGAATTACTGTAATTAATAAAAAGCACTTTGTCGTTTAATTCATTATAAAAACATTTCATTCTTTATACATTTATTTTCTTTCATAACACTCGGAATTTTTTTTTATAAGTATTTTACTCACTTTTAATTAGTTATACCAACTTATTGTAAAAATGTTCGATGTATTAAATTTTTAAAAACTTCCTCTTTAAAGAAACAGTAGCTGCTGCCGAACTTTTGAATACCTCTACAAGATTAATGAGAAGGACCAAAATAATGAACAATGATTTTATATGAATAAGAAGAAACATTCATACTGACTCCTTTTATAATAAATAAGAAAAACCCCTTGAACCAGGATAAAATGGAGAAATGTTATAGATCTTTTATTTATTTATTTATTTATATATATTTATTTTGACTGCTGCACTTCAGAAATGGCCAACAAGTCGATTTCGTAGAGATTTTTGTCGATCACAATCCACAAGAGACGACTCGCGAGAGCAACATACTTATGACTTATAGAAACAAACGTTTACTATTCATTTTATAGTTGACATTTCCTTGCCAATTGAATAAAGAGTGGTAAAATGGCGTCCTATATCACCTGTCATCCACTCGGTGTGGCCATACATAAAATGGTATTCCTGTGTTCCTTGTTTAGTATTTAATATTCCCCATAGTGGTACCATTATATTAGGTTTCTAGAAAAGTGTCAATATTTCTTAATACTAATGTTTCTAAAAATGTAAGCAGCTTCTGTCTATGTTTTAAATTAAAATTATCTTCCGGTATACGTATTTTGCATTTTAGTGTCCATTGAAATGAGAATTAAAAAATTTGAAGATTCATCATTTTCATGATTTATAGTCAATAGAAAGAAAGAAAATTTTGATATGATCTACATGACAAGATAAAATGCATTTTTCGTTCCATTTAGATTGAATTCTGTTGTAAAAAATAAACCTCCAGTAATTGTTTAGAACGCTAAATGTCTGTGGGTAAAAATCTCTTGATTTACCAATCGACAACGACATCGAAGATCGATCGATTTACCCGTCGACATCGAAGATTCTTTAGCTAAGAAAACAGCTCTCGCATTTCCAAGAATGCCGTGATGATCACGTACATAAGAAAAACGAATATCAGTTTTCCTACCTTTAATAAATAATTAAGAATGTTTCGATTAGCCGTTTGTCTGTGCTCGTAATGCTGTTAAAAATGAGGAAAAAGAGAGAATCAGAATAAATAAGGTGCCTTGACGATACAGTCCCGATATCGTGGATCCACATAATTGAAAGATAAACGCACAGAAGTCCTGTTTGAAAAACTGTGCATTAACTTCGAATACTATGAATAAAAAATCAAAGCTCAAATTGGTCTTGAAAGGAAAACTGTACCACAGTTCAAAAACAGAACTGGAAAAAATAGTATTCTAAAAGTGGCAAAGTGCGATACAGTCTTAAGGAATTAAATTGGACAGGCTTTAAAAGAGACTAATATTATAATTCTAATATTATCAATGAATTTCAAAATGAAGTTCTAGAACAAAACGACCTCGACGAATTAATTGATAAATTTTCAGAAAATGTTACTGAAATCTGTAAAGTGGAATAAAAATTGAAGAGCTCAAAATAACAGCGGGATATACTGGAACATTAAATAAAAAATACTGAGATCTAAAGAAAGACCTGCACACCGTACATATGCTAGGTATGTTCAAAATGAGGAAGATAGGAAATTTCTTAGAGAATCTTAACAAGGAGTGCTTATGCTATATAAAAGAGAAATCAGTTTGGCAAACCTTCAGCCTAAGAAAATATTAGGTAATAGTGCTAAAATAGTGTTGTTCTGAACAAACAAGGAAGGTTCTGTGATAAATGGTTTTTCAGAAAGACGATGGAACGACAGTGGACACTTAGTTACTTATTGAAATATAAGAATATAATTTTGTGATGATGACGATCGGCCGCCCAATGAACAGCAAAAGGAAATTCACAGGACTTGCAGAAAACTACTAATATAAATGATTAAATTTGCAAATGAAGAAATTTTGGAAGTTATTTATTTACAAGTATGAAAAGAAAACAAGTTTCTAAATAACCTGCCACATGCATATTGCAAAGCAAATTGCCCTCTAGTATGCATTGTGACAATCTAATAAATCTAATATTGATTACGAAATTACCCCCTTTCCCCGGAAAAAACGTTCTTTCAATTGCGAAAAACATAATACCCATCGTAAAACTTTTTAACGACAGATAATTATATAATAAGCATCCAAAATAATACTGAAGAGTGATTATAAAGTTTTTGTACTGTATGGATTGAAATCGTCTGTGAGTATTTCTTTTTTAAGCTTATCCAAATGGGAAAATGCTTTTATAGTAATTTGGTATTCTTCGTTTATATCAATTTATGTTATTTATGTTCTAAGAAAATGCAGAAACAATTGTCCGACCTACTAAAACTGAACTCTTTTGGGGTTAAATTCTAATTTTATCGATCGCTAAAGATTTAGTTTTAAGAATTGATTGCAGCAGATGTCATGTTTGGTACTTATGAAGAGGAGTAAAATTCATGTACAGTTTATGCAATGCTTAAAGTTTTAAATATTTTACTGGAAAAATTGTGTAAAATTGTCTTATTTTACCCATGCGTGGTTTAATTGGTCGAAAAAATTGAGGTTTCTTGGTGTCGTGTCCTTTCAGAAGTCAAATGGATCCATGCGGAGAAATCACTGCTTTTGCCATTTTCACTATTTGTTCACTATACAGCTCTGGTTGAAAAAGAAATTGCCCCATATTTTGGTTTAGATCCCTAAAATGACCTCTCATGGAAAAATGGCTGCCATTGACACAATAGGTTGGACTTCTGCCTGTTGGTCGGCGGAAGGTATTTCATTTCTCTTCTACCACTCGAAAAAAGCATTCCCCTTCCTCCACCTTGGGATTGCACCCTATAGGAGTTACAGTCTTCCCGAAGGAGAAAACTCAGGCCATGCCGTGTATAAAAATTATGTTCAAGAAATCATCCCTTCTCAGCAAAATCATAATACTAAGCTCATAACCTCGGGCTCGTGAAAAACCGTGCTAAGCATTATATGCAGCAAAATTTATGTGTACTCACATAACAAGATTCCTTGCTGAAGATATACTGCACCAAATAAATAAAAAAAAATCAAACAGTTCAGAGGGACACTGTAGAACGCAATCAATTCCCATGTTTTGTTGCCACATTGAAAAATAAAAACATTTCGTACATCAAACGTAAACCGATTTTATGTTTCAATGTGGACATGTGTCTAAGCTTCTCCACTGTTGTCATATTCAACAAGAATATACGACGTACTACGCACTAGATTATGCAGTGGATGAAGTCCCACATGAAGATCTAATCCTTAAGTAAATCATTAGATTTTTATGAATTCAAAAACAGCAGCAAAAAACACAGTCTTCTAAACATGTTACTTTAATGCATCCTTCAACGAATACCCCTTCAGATTAAATCACAGCCTCCAGATGACCTCCAAAACGAGAATAGGTAGTTTACACACTCAGCGATAAATCTTAAATGCCTTACAGATTCTCTTCCTCAGTTCATCTTAATTGCTGCAGGAAATCTTATTAGTGATCCTTTTAACTGAGCCCAATCAATAACTGTCAATAAGATTGTAGTCAACTGAATTTGAAGACAATATGTCGGCGATAAGGCAATCACAAATGTTACCTTTGAAGTATTTCTCAATTTTCCTGGCAATTTGTGTTGGTGCAAAATAATGTTAAAATACATAATAGTCTTTCTGAGTAACAGTTTCAATTAAGGGCTCGACTATGCTCACGAGAATGTTTTGGTACACATTTTGGTTCATTCTCAAATTTTCTTTAAAAATGCGTAAAATTTGCTGCTCGTGCAAAGAAAATTCTTGTTTCCTCAACATGTATTCAGTCCGAATTTCTGGCTTTCTTGCAGCTAGAGCCTTCAACTCGAAGTCTTAAGTTACTAATAATACTTATCTAATTCCCCGAATTGTCCTTATTGGCAATTTCAAGCCTTCTATGATGCCGTTAATGGTCATACCGGTGGAGATGGAATAGACTATCATCTATCATTTTCTCTAATCTGGCCCCTTATAATAACACTAACTGTTCGGGATCTGCATTCTTTGAAGTCTGACTGATAACTAAGAACCCGAAAAAAAAAATAAAAAATCTGAAAGATTTCAGATTTTAAATTACGTCCAAAGGCGCGTTTTTTTAACGTTTCGTGTGCTACCTTTTTTTTATTAAATTTCATGTACTACGTACTCAAACCATAAAATTCAGTTCAAAATCAATATCGCAAAATCATTTTAAAATGAACATATCTTTAGAATTTCCGTAAGTCTCGTGCGCTGGAGATAAAAATGTTTTTTTTCCGTACAGTGTTGCCATTGCTCGCTTTGAAATCATTTAGTTTGTTAATCAGAAATTCGTTGAAATGTTACAAAACATAAAATCGATAATAAAGCAAATTTCAAATTCAAAATTAGGGCTTCCAGATGCCCATATTCGCAGTAGGATTACGTCATTCAAAATTCGATGGCTCTAGGTTTTATCGCAATGCGAGAAACACGCATACATTTATGCAGATTTTTCATTTTTTAAAATTTAATGCAGAGCGATAACATTTAGTGGCAACAATTTGAAAAGTGAAACGGGCATTCAGAGTGAATCGACGCCAAATCGCAAAACGAAAGTAATAGTCCTTCGGGACTAAATCCCTTTGGACTAAAAAAAAAAAAAACATTAATTTAATGTGCGTTATACCCGTGAACCCTGTAAATCTATCTCTTCGGTCCAATGCAGTAGTGTGGCAAGACATGATTCTGATTGCTGATTCCAGGTGTTATAATCATTTATTTATGCTTAGTCCCTTTGGACTAAAAAATCCCTTTGGACTAAAAAAAAAAAAAACATTAATTTAATGTGCGTTATACCCGTGAACCCTGTAAATCTATCTCTTCGGTCCAATGCAGTAGTGTGGCAAGACATGATTCTGATTGCTAATTCCAGGTGTTATAATCATTTATTTATGCTTAATTATTACGCTTTGCAAAATCTTTACACAAGGAATAGTGCGAAAAGACTACACATGTATTGCTAACGATAAAGCCTAGTTTCTGCGTACTTACTTTTACCTGTCCTGTACGGAAACATTCACGTTTTCTGAGCTAGCTGAGCTAACAGTGGAGTGGTGGAGCTAGTGGAAACAACAGTAATTGGAAGCATGTCCGACTGGCAATCGGAAAGTCCAGCTCATTATCTTGCATTTCTTGATTCAAAAGTTCAAAAATGGCTGTATAAGTGGCTCCTGAAATAAGGTGGCTGAGTCTGCTCCTTTATACTAGTCCTTTAATTGGGGAATATTAAGTTTTTAAATAATTTAGTATTTTTTAAGTAATTTAGGTAATTTTTAAGTAATATTTTAATTTTTTGTAGTGTGCCTTTAAGATGTAATTCGAAAGCACGCTTAGCTAGCAACAGCGAGATCCGGAGTTCATATCCTACAGAGACTTTACCTGATTTTTCCCGTTTCTTTCTCCCAAAAAAAATCTAATGCTTCTACAAACTAAAATATTTTACAGTTTTGTTCTCTTATTTTACCTAACAAATAGCGTTTACACAAAATAAACTCGATACACTTTATGTTATGAAGAAGATATAAACGAAGATATAAATATATATATCTTCATGGGATCGGATAAATGCATACCCAGCAAATTGAAAAAAAGCATTTCAAATAAGAAGAGTAAGCATACGCGATGTTGAATTTGAAAATTAGAACTCATTAAATATTAGTGCGTATGACGTTTTGCTTAGTCTAACTAAATATATGTCTTATAAAGCCAGATTTAACTGAAAAGAATGGCTAGACTCTAAATCAAACTGAAACGGAGAAAAATAAATTTAAAAGCAACAAACTAAATTCATTTGATGTCCGCAACTATGTCCGCTCAAAGTCACGTAACATTGGAAAAATATTTGGCATTCATTTGAAGATTTAAACGAAGACTTTGGTTTCAAGACTTCAAAAATAAGAAATGCTTTTCGTTATATTTGTCATTACATTTTATGGTGACGTCAAATATGCTAACCAGCTTACAAATGCAATGTCCATTGGGCATAACGTAAAGCAAATTTATGTAAACTGATTTGGTAAGTTGCAGCTACCTAAACAAAACTACCCATGCCAAACTTTCTTTTCTCATGGAGCCTTCTTTCCAAAGAATGCACATTTGTCAGTAACATTTCCTTTACGGGAAGTAATGTAATCACAAAACCTTCAGGCAAATATATTGAACGTGCATTTCACAAACGCGGCTACATTTATCTATGCAAATATTTTGATCCTATTAATGCTGTACGCCCTATGTCTATTATTTATCTGACAACTCAGCAACCACTGCATAGTTTGTAAATATTTCGTGACTTGTACTTGCTCCTTATTTGTGTATAATCTTTCCTAATTAATTTTTTACTCTAATGTATATTCATTCCATTTGTCGTCTCTTTTAGTATTATGTAAATGACCTTGTAATACTTATTATTGCCAAAGGATTCGTACTTGCTTAAATTCTCTCACCTTAATTTTTTATAAATCCCTTCTGTGTAATACACCTCGCCTTGCAGCTCACCAGTTCGACAGCTTCTGTGCCTATATTTCTACTTCTCCTTGAACATATATATATAATTATATGTATATATTAAGTATATATATTGTGTAAATAATTTACATGATATAATCCAGTTAATACTGAAAAATTAGGAATGTACATGTTTACATTAGGGGTAAGGCTTTACAACCTAGGCACCCTGGCGATACGCCTCTACTGATGCTTGCTTGCTTGCAAATATTTTTACTTCCTTGTAAGAAGTAAAAGAAGTATTGTAATCGCGAAAAATTTCGGGTATCAATATTTTAACGAAAATATAAGTTTTGACCGCTGTCAAATGCAATTTAACGATGTTTTTGAGTGACATCCGTACTTAAGGACAGAATAAAGGACTCGTTTTTCCAAAAAGGATTGCGAAATGGATTCAGAAGAGATTTTTTTCGTCACGTCTCCAAGTACATACGTATGTATTTCGCATAGCTCAAAAACGAGTAATCTCAGAACGTTGGCATTTTGTATATAGGACTGCTATAATATGTATTTGTGCATCTCTCTTTTTGGTGAGTATATATATATATATAAACTTATATGTATATCCACTCTGTTACTCGGCTTGGTAAGCTCAGATTTTTTTATTCTGATATGTTGGTAAATTGTGCATTTTTTGCTTTAAAAATGATTAAATTACGTTATTCCTATGTTCCGGTTAAGGGTTTTGCACCTTTAATTAATATGCATGCAACAGTTGTAAAATTATTTATAACTTAAATCTTGTTTGAGTGCGGCTGAACCTAACTTAGCCGCCATATTTGTTTACATTTGAAACTTAGCAGAATAATAAATTATGTCAGTTTTCTGCACCTTTAGAGTCTTCTTGCCGAGTGGGATTAAAAGTCAGTTTTCAGTTTTGTGCACTAAAAATCTGTTTTTTTCACCTCTGGCCGAATTGCTTGTTGTTTGCGAAGAAACTCTAAATTGTTTTTTAATTGGTTTAACTGTATTTGGTGTTTTATGTTGTTACATATTTTTCAATTTTTAATAAAACTATTTTGAGTTTTTATGTATTTTAGCCTTGTCGCGAACTGAGAACTGAATTAATTGAATGAGAAATATATCCCTAATGAAATTCGAGAAAAAAGTTTAAATGAAATTCTGCAAAAAATGCGTATAATTTAATAAGCTGTACAAGAAAGTCATGTAGTGTCCGCAGCAGAGTTTTTGGTGCTTAACACACGCTTTCATTTCAAAATGTTAGTCTGATTTTTTTGTTATAATATTTTTTTAACCCTTGATTCGCAAGAAGTGACATAGATTAAAAACCTGTGAACATATGTTACCTATGCATAATTATTAAACATTCATCTATTTAGTTAAAAAATGATTTCTTTCTCTTTCCATTCTCTTTTCTCTTCATTTGTTCTTTTTTCAGGTGGATAAAGTCGGAAAATAGATACTTGATTTATTCATGATCAAAATGTTTATCGTCAACGATATTTTTTAAACTACTAAATATTACATTTACGCTTGCTCAAGTGCATCATTTAAAACTAAATTAAATAAAACTAGAAATAGTTAAAATAATTAAACAAAAGTGCATGCAAAGAGATTGTAATTCAAAGAGCACTTGCACTAATAATTATCTTAAGTGTAATGTCGAAAAACTGCAAAGAAATGCTCAGCAACATTCTGATTTAATTTTGCTTTGATTTTGTAAAACTAGCTGAGTACTAGGTTGCTTGGAAAGTTCTCGTAGCCTTAAACCAAAAGGGAATCACTGTAAATAATCTGCCCTATACAAAAAATCTTTAGCCAGAATTCAGGAAAATTTTGGATAACATATATACAGAGATGAACATGGCTCTTCGTGCATCATTTATTCGCCTCGGCTTTATCATTATTTGTCTTATTAACCTCGGCTATCAAGCTGCAGAAAAACTGCAGCTTTTTGGAAGATATATTTATTTATTTAACATCAGAAGAGAAGCTGCACCGCCCTGAGGACTATTCAGCTGTTATGCTCAACTGATGGAAGTCTGGAATATATAGCAGTTCGTTTTATTGCAACGGCTAGAGTATGCAGCAATAGAGCAAATCTTTCAGCTCTGCAACTACTAACTCCCGGCTTTTTCGGGCCATATATAATGCTGTCTTGCAAAAATCAAAAACGCACTGAAGCAATTAAGGCAAGATAAAGGCATCTGAGGCAACGTCAAGCTCCCCTTAGGTCATTTCGTTAGACATTACTTCATTTACGGTGGGTTGCACGAGCCAGGTGCTGTTCTTTTGCCCTTGTCTCGGCTACAGCCTATAGGATTCATTCTTCTTTGGTTTCACGTCAGCTTCATGTTGAAATCGTATACCAAACTGCATCCTCTGTGACAATGGAACGGAACCAGATATCGGACTGATAGTAAGATGAACGGAAGAAGGGACATTGTCACCTTATCTGTCAGTGGACAGAATACTTTTTTCTAAAGCTTGTTTTCCAAGCCAAATACATGCAAGTAGTGGAATGCACCTTGAGGTATCTTGGAAGTTATTTACAGATGTACGTACAGATCTGCTGTTATGAAAATCTAAATGCAGTTCTGTATATAGATACATGTAGTATATGTAGATTTGCAGCTATGAAAACCTAAAGGCCGCTCTAAATGCAGTTGCGTTTCAAGGTATAGTTTAGCGATGCTTAGTGGGAGAGTTACAAATTCTACAGTTGTACCGCGATGTAAATGATAGCTGTTCTCTACTGTTATTACAGAAAAGTTTCAAGAACAGGATACGTTCTTTCGCTCTACTGTAACTGGATAACATACATGCTAAAGCGACTGTTCTATATGAAAGCAGTAAACTCGGATTTGAAGCCATGGAGAACAGAGCTGCTCAGTTTAATAAAACGTATTAAAATCTACACTCAAGTTAAAAATTTGCACTTCGTCCTTGTTACCCACAGAAAGAAGACAGCAGATGATAGTTACTTTTTGTAAGTTAAGAATGTTATGTTCCTTGCATAATGTCACCTCGTTCACTAAGTATAATTTAAGAAAAAGTGTAAATGGTAAACTATGGGTTACAAATAAATTTGCGATGTCTATTACCGTAAACGTAAGAGTAAGTTCTGTGTGGAGAATAATTATCACCAGAAAGATTACCCTCAGGAAAACAAGCAGAGAACTAAAATACTAACTTTATTCTACGCCACTAATTGGGAGGGCTTAAATTAAAATGTACAAAAACAGATTTACCAGCCAGTGTAGACCTAGATTAAAATTCAAAGCTCCCTCTCGAAAAAGATATAGAAATTCAGCAATTTTGCTCTAACCTAAGTAGCGACTATAAACTCACCTATACCACGACTGAATTCTGAACACTCACACTTACCAAACAGGATCCAATTCTCAGTCTAAATTATTTCCAGAAAGACTTTATCATAGTCTGTTTTTTTGATCGGTAGGGCAGCGGAATGCAGGTCAAATTCGGGTTAAACATCATTATTTGTAAATTTCTAAACTGTATCATAAAACTACTTGCCCCTCAAATCTACATAAATTCCGAACTAAACGAATTTCGGGGCGGAAAAAATTAAATTAAATAACATTTAGTTAGTAAACTTAACCGTAAATATCACAAAGGAGCAACTGTTGGTAATACGTAATAACTTCCGAAATATATCTGCGCAAAAATAAAAATGAGGCAGTTCTGTATATTTCGTTCTACCGGGCCGATTGACGAAATTCAACTCGCGTTTTTCAAGTCTCGAAAGCGCGAATTAGGATATGCATTATATTTATATATAGCATTTTTGACACAAAATCGAACTTGTTCTGAAATGACATGCCAATGTTTTTTCATATTTCGATTCTAAGACTCAAATTATGCCGAAGTGACAAGTTTTGCAAAAATTGCACGAGTAGACTTTAAAAAATTAGCTCTTAAAATTTTATCACCTCATTGTTAATTCAATCTGGTATATATATATTAATATCTCTTTTTTATTAAACTTATTTGATTCTTTCTTTTCCATTTCGAAGTTTAGGTTCATTCCAAATAAAATTCGCCCATTTTTTATGATTTATTTTTAAAATTCGTATTTTTAAATTATTTTTAGAAATTTCTCGAAAACATTTTTGAACTATACACTATAAAAGTTTTACCATCACTTTAAAGTAAATGCATTTCTATGCAAACATGCAAAAACTTGGAGATTAGTCTAGTCTGAAAATCTATCGCCGGGATGCCACATAAGATGCGGTGTACCCTGCTCACTGAAGTTTGCAACAAAGTGCTCCTAATGTATTTTTCCTGACAAGTAAGCAAGATAACTGAAGCAAGAGAGAAGAAAGATGAGAGTAGAGAAAAGAACAGGGGTGCCAGACACCGCAGTGCAAGGAACCAAGACCAACGATGGAGAGGATATCCTGACAAGTCATAATTCATGAGCAAGTGCTATGAGTACATAGCAAAATACAATAAATTAAAATATAAGGAATACATAAACAATAATAATGAATAACAAATAAGAGTACATGAAACACAGCAAATTCAATAAATTTAAGAACATACAGTAATAGATGAAGTTAATATTTACATATATACACTGCAGCAATAACTGCAAAGTTCAATTATTATGTCGGGAAGTTTAGGTCTCTAGTCAAATGTGCCGCAAGAGGTCTTAGGTTGTAGTCTTCTTCAAGGGCTACGTAGTCAAAAACTGAGAATTTATTTAAGTGTTCACATCTTAGTGCCTTTTTAAAGAAATTTCTATTTAGTCTGTGTAAATATTCATTCAGGTATTCAATCCTGAGATCCTTATGCAGAGTTTCATTCTTGACGTAGAAATGAGCGTTCGTAATAAGTCGCAAGGCCTTGTTTTGCAGTATTTGTAATTTTTCTATATCCTTCCTAGTATAGGTGGCCCAAGCTGGAGAGGCATAAGTCAGGATTGGTCTAACGATTGCGATATAAATGTGCCTTTTCATGGCAAGTTCTAAATTTGATTTAGAGCCGATTAGTGGTACCAGACTAGTTAAGGCAGCGATTGCTTTCCCTTTCACACTGTTAACATGTTGTTTCCATCTGAGTTTCTCATTTATGATAACTCCTAAGCAAGTTGCATGTTTCACGACGGGTACCACTGTACCAAAAAGAATCAATCTCTCCGTGATTGGCTTCCTAGTTCGTGTTCGTCTAACGATGAGAAGCTTGGACTTTGCCGCGTTAATGGATATTCTCCATTTTTCACACCATTTTTCTATTGTAGGCATGAGTAGCTATAATTTTTTCACTGCATAGTCAGGGCTTATAGATCTAGTTGCTATAGCGGTGTCATCCGCATAACATCCGAGGTAATGGTTCGTAGTAATTCCGTCTTTTGGGAAATCAGCCACATATATGATATAGAGAAGCGGGCCTAAGATAGAACCCTGGAGGACCCCAGCGCCCAGCCTTTGATGTCCTGAAATGTCGCTGCCTACGGAAACATAGAAGGTTCTTTCTCTGATAAATGAGTAGATGAGATGCACCAACTCTCTACTGAAGTTGAAATTTATTAGTTTATAAATAAGCCCCTCATGCCAGACGCGGTCGAATGCTTTCGCCACGTTCAGCATGAGTAAGGCGACAATCTGTTTAGTGTGCAGCGCCTCACCTAAATATTCTGTGAGACGGACTAACTGCTTAGTTGTAGACAGTCCTGCTCTAAAACCGAATTGTTCCGATGGCAAGATATCCAAATATGGTTGCATTCTTGGAGATTAGTATTAAAAATTTCCTAATATATACATGAATTTATATTATATTGGCGCATTTTGAAACTTGGCATATTTGTTGAAAAGGTTAATAACATCAAATGTGGTTCAGACACTAAATTATTTGAAAGTAGGAACGATATGACTTGTTTTTCGTTCATGCACAATGTAGAAAGAGAAAGGAAAATAGGTTGCCATATATTAAGAAGTTCGCCAAGTGAATTATTCACCCAACCTATCAGATGCCTCTACAGCCTCATGTGACAAAGTAGTCCCGCCCTCTTACACCTTGCATCTTGTCGTTCGGACACACTCATGCATTTCCTATAGTTCCAGTGTTCTTCAGCCGGTATACAGCTTACTTTCTTCAAGTTACACACGACAATAGTGAAATATTCTTGGCGCAAACTGAAAAAAAATGCGCCAAAATAAATATTTGAAATTCTCCGTAAATGTCGCACCAAATTTTACAAAATTTAATATTTAGGCATAATTTGGGTCGTAGAATCGAAATATAACATGGCATGTCCTTTCAGAAAACGCTCGATTTTGTGTCAAAATACCTATGTTAAAATAATGCTATATATAAATCTAATATATATCCTAAGTCGCGCTTTCGAGACATGGAAAACGCAATTTGAATTTCGCCAATCGGCTCAGTAAAATGGGAGATATAGAACTTTTTTGGGGGGGGGCGCGGTGCAGAATGTACTGTAATATTTATGCATAGCACGTAATTGGTAATTGTACAACTATTTAAGTTTATTGGCTGTATATCTGCTGAAAATTTTAATCCAGTCTACGCGTTATCTGTGTTCATTTAAATTAATTTAACATCATCTTAAAAGATACGTACTTTAAATGCATCATAATTTAAGAACATATTGAAGAAGAATTATATAATTTCAAAAACAGAACGACAAAAAAATTAACAGCAAACTTAACTTGTTTTGCAGATAGATGGAAAATAGTTCAGATATTTTGGAGCTATATGCTGCATTTTTTACCTCTAAAAAATCTTGAGCTTAAAAACCTGTCAAAACTATTTTTGAGATCAATTAAGTAAATAGGATTTCGAAGACTTCTTATTGTACTTAAATACACATAAAAAAATAAATGTAGTGCTGAAGTGGTTCATCAAGCAGAAACTACTTTTTTTATCTTCGAAAATCTGTTCGAAGAAATAAAAATCATCGCCTTTATTTAATGCACGCATGCGCAATCTTCTCACCTTAAAAGAGGGAGGAATATGACTTCATGCGAAATTTGATTTTAAGTCCCTCGAAGGAGATTACTCTAACACGCTTAAGGCTGAAATTCTTTTCTTTTATGTTGCCATTTTTTCGGAAAGAAATTCCATTATCTTTTGTCGTTGGCGACAAGCCAAGGGCGTTGCTGGAATGCAATTCGATGTCAGAAGAGAAGGACTTCTTATTGAGCGAAATAACATTTATCCAGATTAGAAAAAAAAGTATTAATAATAATAATAAAAGTATCAGAGGATAAACGCTATAATTTTCTTCGGAATGTCATCTATTGGTGAAAATTTGCGTTTCTGAGCTTTAGTCTTTCTTATTTTATAAAGCTTTCATTTTTCCACGCAACGAAAGTGCATTAGACATTAATGACAAAATAGAGGCTATAGAATATACTTCCTTCAGAAAATCTGAGAAGAATGTCTGAGTGGATTTAAGTAAATCACGGAAAGTAGTTAGCTTTACAACGAAGAAATAATAATTATGTCTGACAAACATGGCGTTGTTGTGTGTAGAAAGTAATGCATTTGAAGGTTTGCTTGCATAACTGAAAAAAATTAGTGAATTAAAATTGTTTTAAAAGTTGATTTCTTCTTTGAATTAACACTTGTAAAAATACTACCGTTTTCAGTTAGAGGTATAATCTTTGCTCATTAAAACTGAAGGTCAGGAATAGGAAAGCACGTTGTTTGCTATCTATGATGCAGAACACCTTATGTTTGATACCGTAACAGTCTTTCTCTTCAGTATAACAAAGTAAATCACACAGAAAATGATATTACCACTATTCAATACTTATATAAGGCGAAAAAGCAGATTTAAATTGGGCAGGATACTGTATTAAACTATTGATTTCGAGGATGATCATACATCTCCCTTCTTCGGTATATGAGAGCTATTTCTTCAGGATGAGAAGATGCTTCAGTATAGATTCATCTTCTTTAAGATATGTCCTTCATTTCCAGGAAGCAAAACGTTTTGCTTCTGAGGAAGAGAAGGATATGTTTGATCGCTCCGAAATCAATGGAACTTTATTCAAAATCTGGGCTAACCTAAGCCTGATTTATTTCCAAATTTGAAATTTTATGTTGTCGGTGATAAAGTAGTTTTTTTTTTCCAAATTTATTTAAGCATTAATATATGTTTGAATATTTTGATGTTTTCTTGTTATAAACAAGAATAATTCTTTCATTTTACACTCAACCAAGGGAAGCAGAACCAAATACCTTTCAAATCGTGATTATGAAATTAGATATTCTTTTTAAGAAAATAGATTAAAAGAATACTATACTAAAGTCAAAAATCATTAGACCGTTAAATATTGTTTTTATCTTCGACAGAGGGAATTGTCTTTTATTTCTCTTCTTATTATTTACATTCTTACATTAGACTTTTCTAGGATTTTTGTCTCAACAGTAAATTATTGAAAGCTTTCGTCGTAAAATGAACTCCAATAATTGTAATAATAAATGAAGAAATAATCGTTACGCTGGCATTTTTTTATTCATACCTCAAAATTTTCCCCCTTTACTATTTTCATCCGAGCATCAGTGAGTTGATTGGCTAGTTATTTAATTTGGCTAAACATGCAAAAGAGGAGTACATTCGTGGAGGTCGTTTCAAGAAAGATTCCGCGGAATGGTATGGTAGATAGCACAGGATTGCTATATCGTTAGTTGTAGATTTCAATTAAGTTACTGTTAAGTTACTGTTCAACTGTTAAGAAGCAGACATTTGCGATAGTAGTGTTTTTAGAGATAGCTTTCTGACCAGGACGTTGGGAGAGGATCAAGGACTTGCTGAAGGCGCGCTAATGTCATTTTCTTGCAAGTCCTTTAGACGTTTTTCTACCTCTTCATGTTTGCCAAACGGCAGACGTCTTGGATGTTGCTTAGTTGGTGGATGATCCTCCGTATCAATTTAATGCTCTGCGAAACCGGTGCGACCTACGTTAGAAGATATGCGAGAGAAAACAGCTCGAAATTCCTGAGTGACACGTTCTGCAGCACTCTTGTCTTCATCGCTTAATTGTGCATTCTGCAATAACTCCGATGTTAGGTTCTCCGAAGACACAGAGACTGGAGGACTACTGGTTCGTTTAACGCAGGTCACTAGGACACATACTACGACCCCATCGCCTTTCCTGATGACTTTCACCTTACCATTTACGTTGTCAGCTCTCAGCGGAATGATAATTTTTGACAGACCAACGAGTGCCAAAGCTACTAGTAACCATTTTGGGCTGTTACAGTTTTTAGGATATTCCGTTTTGTGATACTGGAAATTTCCATTTTCAGCTATGTATCCAGGTAGTAAAAATTCTGTTTTTGCTGGAACTGGGATATCATCTTGAGCAATTATTTCGTGGACGGATTTAATTCTTTTATCTTTAATTACGAACAGGGTTATGTTCTCAGAGGCAGAATACAGTTTGTTATTTTTAAAGTCGAAGGGAAACTTTTATTAATTTAGAAACTTTAATCCGAATATGCAAGGGTCGGTAAAACCTGCTACATATGCGTGTGATGAAAAGCAGCACTTCCAAGATGATTTCTATGGACGACGATTTTGTTATCAAACGCAGTTTGCAGGATAATGCAGGAAGGGGTCCAGAGTAGTTTACCTTTCAGGCGTTGAGCCAGAATTTTCGGATGGTGGAAGCATTTACATCTGTGTTCATGATCTTATTGCAAGAAACTCCGTTTATATGTCGTATTATGAATAGTCTGTGAGTGTTACTGCAGCCACTCATTGCAGAAATCTGAAGCGCTTTAAAATGCAGATTCTTAATATCTGTCAAACTCCGCCTCATTCGATTGCCACTAATTAGAGTCCCTCGTCTTTGTTGTGAGCGGTCATAGCTTCCGTGCCTTCGAGTGTTTTGTAATCCCTTCATATGTCACCTTTTCCACTGCAGTTCCAGCGCTTTAGGACTGAGTTGTTGAAATTCATATCTCGCTTTAAGGATTCGCTGCTTGGTTAAATCATCTAGATGAGCAGTCACTCGATCCACTGCCTTCTGGACTTGAGCATCTCTGACTGAATGGTGATCTCTAAGAGTTACTTACGGGATGCTTAGAATGTAATGGCATACTCCAAAACGTTGGGCAGCCCAAAAAACGAGATGCGACAGCTTTCCAATATCGGTGGCAAGTTCCTGGAGTGCTTCCGTGGGCTTCTATTGGCGAAATTTTAACTTGAGCCTACTATACTCTTTTAAAAACTTCTCACTAAAGCGCAGCTTCAACGTGCCGGGTAGATCTTTTAAGTCTAACATTTGGTTTCCATGCAGAATTTGAAGGACATCTGTTGCTTCTGCTCTCAGAAAAGCGGCGAGATCGCAGACCTTAGTTTCTTAATCCCATAGATTTTCGTTTGCCATTACCGAGAAATTAGTTTTGTATACCTGCCAGGTGATATTTCCATCATACGTGGAAAGCTTTACAGAGGGTCCGGATGACATAGGACTATTAAGGTTTTTAGCAGCAGCAGGAAGTCTGCCATGGAATTGTTGTCCGGCAGCAGAAACTCTATCTCCGATTTGTTGTTCGACACAAACTGTTTGTCAGCATATTGTTGTTAGTTCCAGAATATTATTCGACAGCAATTGATTTTTAAATGCATTTATTTTGCTTTCCATACCCTGAATTTAGTTTTTATTATAGCAGAACTATCTCTTTTCATTTCTTCTTGATTCGCTTCAATCCTTTCTTGAATTGATTTCGGCCCCTTTCATCTTTTTTTTGGTCTGCTTTAATGTATCCGTGGCCCTCTTTTCATCTCTTATTTAACCAACTTTATCTCCATCATTTTTTGAAATGCAGCAATTCTGTCATCAGCTGCCTTAGTTGCTTCTATAGTGTTCTTGTCCTTTGTATTTAATCCTACTTCTGAGACGAACGTTTGTTACTTGCGTACGGATTCGTAATGGATTGAATGCACAAAGTACAGCTCTTCTCATTTTGTCAGAGTACAATTAGCAGTTACTATTTCAAACTACTAAGAAGGCTGAAAACAAGACAATATAAAAAGCCTCAACTGCGTATGCTCGCGCAATGATATCTCAATACTCTGAGTTAAATTATGAAGACAACACTGAGCCAAACTAAACTGATGCACTCTCCGGGTTTTATATAGTTTTTCCGCTTCCACCAAGAACTTCCAATACCGTCGATTTCTCAAAACTGCTGGAAGGCGTACAGTTACAATTAGGGCCGGATACAGTTATTTGTTACACAGAGATACGACTAGTTACAGTTACATAGACATAGGATCAAAATGTCCCCAGTGTTGGTTATTGTTGGTCGCCATGTTGGCTATTTCTGACGATTTCTTGCCAAATATGGCGACAAGAATTAGTCGCCAAAACCATGACCATCTCGGTTTGCCAGTTTAGCGTTATCAGCTTGATATTATCTCTTTATTCAACTCAAAGTTAAATGTACTTATCCCTGTAATTCTATTTTTCGGCAATGCTTCCCGCTTTTGAGGACTTTGATATTATATTATACAACGGACACTACAAATTTGCATATAATTTCACTACAGTTATTTACACGTACAGAGAGTTTGTTACAATATTATGCGTTTTACATTGTACTCGAAGCAACATTTTGTTTTCTTGCTTATCGATTTCTGAACTTTATTTAGAAACACAAATTAAATTTTCTGCATGAGTTCCTCTAAAATATGATTTTGTTCATTTCAGCTCGAGCTTGAATCAGTCACCAACGAAGCTTTTTCCGTTCTTTTGCAGTACATGTACACTGCTAATTTGAATTTAACATGCCAGAATATTGGAGAAGTGTACACAGCATCTCGTAAGCTTGGAATAGAAGGAGTACAGCATCTCTGTACGGAAGTACGTACTGAATTCCTTACTGAGTATAAGAAAATTCCTTATTGTTATATATCCCGATTAATCGACCTTCAGAGAATAAAACCTTTAGCAGGATAAAAACATTTTCCGAATGTTTTTGAACTTGAAAATGTCGAAAGAAACTATCCGAAACTTTTGGCGATTACAATACTTCCTTGACTTCGTATAGAGAAGTAAAAAAGTGAGGAATGTAAAATTAAAATAAGTGGCTACAGATTTAAGATTTTATAATATATACATTAGGTAAACTTGCAATTTCCATCATATACTTAATAAGCACATAAACAACAACGGATGGATAACAGGTAAGAAAAAAAATAATATTTGTATAAATTACAATAATATTCGTTTTAAAGGATAAGTAAAATAGTTAGTTTTTAGAACTTTGTAAGGATTTATTAATTTTTAACTTAACCAGTTATTTTATCTTCAAAGCCTTTACTGTCTTTTTCCTTTTCCGTTATCCTGCCAAAATGAAAATTTAAGTTCGCGCGTATTCAAATTAAGGTAGAAAGAGAAAGTTTTTAAAGGAAGGTTTTAGATTGTTTACTCACAGCGTGTTCCACCTGCTGTAGACCATTTTATTAGTTGAATCTTTTAGATAGCAGTCTGTGTACGAAGTTGCGTTATTCTTGCCATTAGGCCTATCATGTCGCTAATAGGTTTCAGCCAACGTGCGCGTTTTTCATTTTATGTAGCCTTTGACTAATTAAGACAAAGTTAGCTTCACTTTTAATTCATTACTTGGAGGCTGCACCATAAATGCTGGCTAATTTTTTGAACACAAGACGGGCCTTCTGTTAAATTATCGGAGTTTAATAAAAGTGTCTTTTACACCCATTTATACGTTCTATGCCTGTTTACAGGACATAGCAATAAGTTTCTCACTTTCACTTTGGATCTCATCTATACTTCCAAGAAGGTGAGAGTTCAAAACTTATACGTTAAAAATAATGCTCTAAGCAAAAAATACAAAGACGTAACTTTGGAAATCAGATAAAAAATTATTAAAAATGGTTCTGTAACTAAGTCAGAAATAGCATTTTATTGGGAAATAGAAAAAAGCAGCTTTGTGCATTCTTCTGCAGAAGACTTTCTCAAATATATATTGTTATATGCAAACTAAATATTTGCAACGTTTCATGGTAAGTGGATCTGAGGCAGTTTCTATTAAGGTGACCAAAATGTTAACAGTTGTGGCACCTTGTAACTCTAAAGAACTTTCTAAATTTTCACTCATTGAAAGCGATGTAGACTCTGAAGAATTGATTTATCTTTTTCCAGCATTTGAAATTAACTTTTACAGTTTAATTGTTTGGTAAATCCGCTTTGCTCAAGAGAGTTACTGGCCAGATAACTCCTTCGTTCTCAGTGGGGCACCGGACCTAAAAGGAGTTCCATTGTCGTCAGCATTTGCAGTCTGATGAATTCTAAGGATAATATTATTGATCGTTTTCGGCTTACCAATGAGTGTTGAAGATAAGTTTGATCTTCTTTCAGTAGCACGATTTTGCTTTTCATTCTGAGCGCGTTCTTTGCACAAGCAGATTTTTTATTGCGGATGAGGCGCAAGTGTCCCATCTGAATTTCAAGTTTTGGAAGAGGACTAGAGCTTGTTACTTGAGCTTTAACGTGGTCAATTTTCCTGTTCGTATCCTTAGATCGAATAAAAAGTACATGATCATAAAGCCCTAGAATCTTCTGATGGTCCTGAGAAGTTTTATTTCGATTTTCCTTTTCCTTTTCTGACGACTTTTGCAAATCGTTGCCATCTTTTTGAAATAGAAGACTGTAGAAGGGCTATTCAGAAATAAATTTTAGTTGAAATTTATTTTGTTCAATATATATATATATATATCATGCTGAGCTAGTTCCGCTCTTGATTCCGCAAAACTGCCCTCAAGATGCTTCACCTCTAATTCTTGCTATGGCAGAAGTGATGTAATATTTGCCTGTTGCAGCTATACATAGAGATCTGTGATACTTATTTGTCTATTATAGACTATAATAATCTCCAAGTATTATAGCCTCTTAGTAACAGAATTACTAAGCTTATTTCTTCTTGCACTTACTCGATTATGTTTGAGTATGTTTTCAATTACATCATGGACGTTTTAGGCTCTAGCAACCATAGTTGAAGAATTATTTAACTTCAAACGTATTATTCTAAGCTCAGAAACGGTTGTATTCGTCGTAGATGGAACTGAAGAGAAAGCTTTGGAAGTCATTGTATTTATAAGAAGATTTTAAGCGAATTTCATAAGAAGGGACAACAATATGACTGGTATATAAAGTTGAACTCAGAAAAATGGGCACTAAATTATAATCAACGTAGAATAATAATAAAAGAACATTGAGTAAAAATATCTCAATAATAAAACAACTTTAACAGGTAAAATGCAAAAAAGACAATTCATTCATAAATAAGTATTATAAAGTAAGCCTCCCAAAGATGCAAGAATAATTTCAGAGAACATTTAAACAACAGCATAGCACTTTAAATAACAGCATATTGTAGTATAATATTAACAGCCCTATTGCTTAAATGAAGTAAGGTGTAAAATTAATTATTCAGCATACATAGTATTTTAGTAGAAGAATACTTTTACAGATAGTAGTTTACGACAAAGAGACAGTTGCATTAAAATTATATGGAGCTAAAATTAGGATAGCCCTTCAGGTGGATCTGAATTTATATTTTATATTAAGTAAGGTATCAGACGAAGTAAAATTTAAAGCCCTGAGGGTTATCGAAAAGAATACCAAAAGTAATTTAACTTTTCATTAAGACCATTATTCAACTAGATAATTACAAAACAATCGTTAACAAAAATTATGTAGGGTATCCAAACAAAAGCACCGTATTTTATCTGCTAGAAAGAACACTTTTATTACAAAATGGAAAATATTTTTACATACGTATAACAGAGAAATGTTAGGATTTAAAATGTCTTGATTGATTTGATCTGATAACACAAGAATGTTGCCACTATCATGCAACTTATTATATATCTCATTTGCAATTTAGTCGACATGGAGCGCTACAAAAGAAAGAGAGCGAGTGGAGAGAGTGTGGTGCTGCAGAGCAAGTTGCATAGGATATACTATATATCATTTTTCATTCTTAAATCGGAACATTTTTTCTGTTGTAAATATGTGAAACAATTTCCATTTTCTGAAAATAAAGTATTTTATTGTAATATTAAGTCCAGCGCTTTGGTTGGGATACCTTATGCAATACAAATTCGTAATCAGGAAGCTTAATTGCAACCAAATTAAGACAGAAAACAAACTGAGAAAAATCAGTGTTTTCCATTGTCCAAATATTTACCCCAATACATAGACTTTAGTAAAAAGTCGTCGCAAAGTTAATGCAATAATAGCAGTCGGAAAGAAGAGTCAAAGTTTATACATCAAGTAAGGTTAGTTTGACGCAAAGTATTTTTATGAAGAAGGTGTCCAATTTTCAAATGGATTAGATTATATGAGAGTATATTAAGAGTCCTAACTCGCTGGAGAGGTCCCCTGCTCTACTATGTTTTTAAATAACGAAATTTAAGAAAAGTTTAGTGCATTCAAAAGCAGTATGATCTATTGGAAACATCAACTATACCTTTCATGCACAAAATCAGAAATTGTTTAAGCAATTGCAATGGATGAAACTTCCAAATCTGTGGTATAAAACGTAACCTATGATAAGCTTGATAAATCACACGTACGGTACCAACAGCTTTGATCTCACTTACTACTTTAAGCACACTAGACAAGCAATGTTTTTTGGTGCACAAAATTCCTCATCTAACATCGCTGAAGGCAGCCTCGACTCAGGGATGATACGCATAATCTTTATTTAAATATTAAGAATATGACTGCTGTAATAAATTTGATCAAATTCAAATATTTATCCCCATTTATTAGATTCTGACTGGCAAAACTAAACGTGAAGTTTATCCAGTCTACATTTATGTGACTGCCCGAAAACTGGGTTTAGACGACGCGGCAAAGAGGGCACTGAAGACAATGACAGAACGATTCGAACATATTGTCGGAACCATCGAATTTTTGGATCTCTCTTGCGACGAAGTTATCGAGTACTTGAGTGCAGATGTATTGGCTACTAGAAGGTAAGGTATTTTTCCATGACATCTGTTATAATGAGTGACTCAGCAGTTAAAATATGAAGCATGCGTAAGTTGAATTTATCGGAAATAAAGAAAAACAAAAGTAGTTAGTTTATCAAATCTTTTTTAGTTTCATCGTACATGAATTGCGTTGCTTACTCCTCACTCATAAGATCCAGGTTCTCTATATAAACACTCATCACTCTACATAAACACAACCAGGAATCCAGGTTCTCGTCGTATCAGATCAGAAATTGTAATATACTCTTGTAATACACTTCTATAACTGACCTATTCAGAAATGCAGTTACCATTTGTAGAGGGCTTTTCTGAAAGTAAAGACACACCAAATTCCTTTATTTTCGTGAAAAGATAGTAATCGCTTAGGACAAGTGTTCCGAAACCTCGTAAGCCTTCCAGTGGCCGAGTGGTAAAGTCATTGAACACTGATAATTCGAGCCGGGTTGGAATCCTGGCGAACGGGCTGGCTGCATCTGTGTTTTCGTGTTTTCTCCATGTGTAACGTGGATACGAGCTAGTTTCCCTTGGAAACTCCGCCACGACGGAAACCCTGTACTGAGGCAAAGAAACCTCGCGTGCTTTTTCGTAATCAAGACCGATTTCACGCATACGTTTTCGCGAAGATCTTTAGTTAGAGTGGAGCATTGGCAGTTTAGTTAGAGTGGTAGGCGAGTTGCGTTGCTTCCAAATATATAATCCTTCCATAGCAAGGATATCGTTTTACATCATTTGGTGATATTTTTATCATAGTTTGACTCCTGTGTGTGCCGACCAACCAGTTGTGACGCTTACTGCCGTACCTATAGATCCAGGTTTCAAATCAAGGAGAAGGCATGGATGCTTGGAAGCGTATAGTGTCTGTGGGGCAACGAGGAACTCAAAATACACGCCTAGCCGAAAGTTTTTTTAAGAGGTTGGTGGTAAGGCGAGAGGTGTGGAAGGCCCTCAGGTCGTCCTCCGGGATTTTGTTCCTCAAAATTTAGACGAACGCTTAACAGCTAATTAGATTCAGCAAAGCCTTAAATGCATGTTGTGTTACAGAAATGCTGGTCTAAATTCTATGGAAGAGGCGGCTATTTTCAAATTTTAATTTTATATTCTTTATAAATAAACTCAATGAGTTGAGCTTTAAAGTGTTTTATTTAATATATTCTTGCATTATATTTGGCATTATTGTATAATTAAGAATTATAATATACATTACTTCAAGAATTTACTGCAGAATTAATAGCTTTGAACCCATGCAAAACAACTGTTATAACTCGGCTGATGATATAACTCAGTATCGTTGCATCTACTTAGGCAAATTGAATATTTTTTCCTCTTAAACAGTGAAGTCATCATTTACCTAGCGGCACTGAAATGGTTGAGCGTTCGCTACCTGGAGCGCGAGAGACATGCCACTGATGTTATTAGCTGCGTCCGTTTCTCTTGCATGACCTTAAATGAGATCTTAGCCTGCTACTCACCACCATTATTGCCCGGTATCACAGAGATTCCCGAAGTCAGAGATTTGCTTTTGAAATCCACATGGTAAGTATTTTTGATCTCTTAAGTTTTTATCACGCTGAGAACTTTTCGCACGACGTAACTCTAGACAAACTTTTCAAATTGTTTCTAACGAAAGAACTTATGAATTCCAGGTCTCATACTTATAAGTATTTAGTATCAAGTCCATGCCAAAATAATTCGCAGTTAATACGTAAATTAAGATGTACAATGATTTAGGTTAACATTTTATTTTATTTAAACGTCATAGAGACATTAGGTATTTTTAAAGCAGGAGTATTGAAAAATGAGTAAAGCCTTCGCCGGGAATCGATTGACGGACCTCTCGGTTACGCGTCGAGCATGCTGACCACTACACCACGAAGGCATGCGAAGAAGGCGGGAGAAATACCTTATAAAGTGTTGAATACGACCGCTTGGAAAATCGTAGAATTTTCTCCAACAGAAACGAAGAAAGCTCTGATCAGTGATTGTTTACCTTCGAAGACAAGGCTTGAGTCTCCACTGTCGTCAGTCTGTTTCTCCTCTGCTCTGTCTGTGTCAGCTCCTTTGCTATGCTGTCTCCATCCGCAGTGCGCCTTCGTGCCTTCGCGCGAAGTATAGAACCAGTAATCGTACAAAGCAACCCCTAACAGCGACAGCCAGATTTCAACCATCCTGAGGCCTGAAGCTTACTGGTGGGTTCAAGTGATTTGTGCTTGCCAGTGGTTCAGAATTTGGAGTTGATGAAGCTGCCAGTGACGTGGGAATCTCCGAATTTGTCGTCGGACCTTCGGTTTCAGAGAGGGAATCCCATGTCGTCAGGCCCTTATCAGGAATGAGGAGATGTTGTCGGGCCTTCGACAGCAGAAAGGCACTGATCTTCCACATGGACGGACTCTCCAGATGGACGTTATCTTTGGTCATCATGTGCAGGGGGATGCCTAACAGCTTTTGGAGGGAATGGATATACCGGTTTCAAACACGAATTGAAATTCTTTGGCTGCTTTAAGCAAATCGGCTGGAAGTCTGCATGGTCTTGAAAACACAGTTGGTCCTTTAATCGTTTTTCGGTGGCCTTGAACTTTCGTGGTACTGAATTAGCATTCGTAAGCGTAGGAAATTCAGGTAGCAGTCATTGAAATTTAGTACCTCCACTCGCTGCCTTGGTGGGAGTTGTATCTTTCGCAGTCACAGTTTCTTTGGAATATAACAGTTTAGTGAGTTCACCAAACATTGACTGATTTCGACCAGTACTGTAAAGTGACGAAGGAAGACAGTACCAATAATAGGCTGGAAGACTGAAACGATGGTAAATGACCAATGAAATTCCTTGCTTAATAAGTCTAGTGTAATAAGTCTCAGGTAAAAAATAAGAATTGCAGCCCCATTTTAGGCAAAATGCAGATGATTCGTGGGTGATTGAGTACACTCCGTAACTGCGGATGGAAGCGCCGAAACGTCTGCACCCGTTTCGACCTGATATTTTGACAGTTTGGATATACCTGAGAGGTGCAAAAGATAAATTTGGGTCTTGCCGTCATCCGAAGAGACGAGTAAAAGCGGGACTAGTTTACCACCTGAAAAGAGAAGGGTTTGCGAACTTGGTCTCTTTGAAATGTTGATGACATCAGCAATGGTCTGTATTACACCCTCGTTGACCGCTTGATGAACAGTGTTTCTTGCCTTGCCGCTCTTTTACAATCCGAGAAAGGCGGGATGAAATATCCGTTTGTAGTTACTTTAACGCAAAGTTTTTCATTTTTAGTTTAAACACCGAAGCAAACTGTTTCCGGCGACTGTCACGGTCCTCCTCGAGTTTTTCTAATGTGCCACTAGAAATGGCTAGAATCTGTTGGAGGTGTGTAAGCAGTCGCTACAGAAAAATTAATTTAAGAAGATTCTCTTTATGAAGATCCTATTTCGTATGTGAACCAGCCTTACTTAGCATCTCCAGTAAGAGGTGCGACGATTTTTTATCACCAAGCTGCATTCCGGAAATAAAGGTTTTGAGCCGCTCTTCTTCCTTATCGGAGTACTGTGTGCAGAGACTCTTGTTCATTGCTTCATTTGGAGCCTCGGCTAGAGAAATAAGAATAATATGTCTCACTACTGCTAACTCCCCAGGTTGAAAGCGGAAACTAGGTGGTGCAATTTCGTGAGGTTTACTGTTGTACCGGCCAATACTAACTAGATTTCCATCTATTTTATGGCTTAATAAAAACGGGCAAGAAATCTGGATAACGGAATCTCTGAACACCTGATTTATAAGGTTGTATACGAAATTATCAGTCACGTGCCACATTCGCTTCTGCTTGGTTTACAAGTAAAGTGAGCTATTAAGAAAATTTGAGCTCCAAATACCTGAAGTCCGGATAATCACTGTTCAACTACATTGAAAATATAATCAACCGTACACTATTTTTAATTTTTCTTAATTTGAAAAGAAGAGCAAGTTATCCAGATAGCTGAGATCCATATAAATGTAGTTTGATAATATTAATGGTAATGTAAGAAATGATAACCCTCATACTGAAATGCTGAGTTATATGGTTTTCTTCTTCATTCTCTGCAGTTATGTGGCCTCGAAGACAGTTAATGAGGAAAAAAGATTCAAACGATATTCTTGTCCTCCTAGACAGTATCTCATAGAACGAGAGGCAACCATACTGTGGGTAAGTACACAAAGTTCATGCTCAACAACAGTGTGTAACAATTAGTGGTAAATAGTATTCTTGCTACCATTAAGTAGCATTCAGATTCTGGTAGGTGAGTATAGAGGGCTTCATAATGTCCTCCGAGACTTGACAATATAAAAGAAGGAATATTAGAGGGAATTAGAGGGGAGACGTTTTAAGAAGAAAAAAAGCCTTCTCTAGGTTTAGTAGCTGCAGAAAAAATTCGAGAACTCGAGCATACTGTATAGTAGTCCCTGGGTGCGAGAACTGAATTGCACGAATTACATTGTTGTCCACCCCATCTGGTCCTCACGTTTTAATGGGTTATGGTGAATTAATGATACAGCTGAATTCTCTATTTATAATTATGCGCACATTTTCTGGTATATCAATATCCAGATTTAATCTACTGTTATCCTAGTTACTGCCTGGTTGGAAGTGTCGGTACTTTGTTCGTGTTGCTGGAAAATTGTTCCGAACATGTGTGCCATTATTTATCGACTTGAGCGTGCTCCAGCGAAAATTTCAGCACTCAAGCTGGATGGCCGATGTACTTTGTCATGGATTATTTTAAAGTCTGTCCCAAAGTTTTATTAGAAAAGGAAATGCTGGGGTAGTGAATTCGCGAAAGTCGAGCTTGACTTTACTCTTAGCTCTCTTGAAAGCTGCTCTACATATGAGGAATTTAATGAAAAGTTGTAGTCTTTCATCTGGATCATAACATCCCTGCATTCGCAGCCTCAGCACTTTCACCATTTTTCATTCAGCAGCTAGTGCAGTACTCTACCAAAGCTTTCACCCATATTTTGTCTAACATTTCTTCTTCAGAAGGCTATCTCACACGGAAAGAATTGCGTGTGTAATCAAATAGTGCAAGATATCGAGCTCTTTCAGATTTGAACAGGTATGTAGTGAGGTGTTGTACATATGGCGATAATCTGTTCTTGAATTAGGATGGGCTAAAGTACTTAATATTCAGTCTGATTTTCATTGTGTATTTGTGAGCTGTACTGAGAGAAAACTGGATGAGGCGATGATCGCGAAGGGACGAAATGTCACTGAGCTTCTACTCTTTGATGAGTGGGAACATAGCATGTGAGGCCAGTATAATGTCTATCTAGCTTCATGAGGGAGCTGCCCAGTAGGTAAGTAGACCGACATTGGCGTTGACGATAACCAGCCTGCTTGCTGTGATGCAATCTAAAATAGGAGGGACATTTGCATTATCCTTCGATGCACCCGATAATTTGCTGGCTGCATTAAAATCTCCAGCGATGATATTGTACTTGGCATCATATGATATTCCACGTGCAACCTCAAGTAGTGCAGTTGAAATATACCTTGACCGTGGTAAATATACACATTGGTTACTGTTATGTTGTTGTGGACGCTTTCAAGTAGAATTGTCACAGTAAATTCTCCCTTATGGAAAAGTACAGATGTTAGAGGACCATTGCAAACAATGGTTGCTAAATTACTTGATGCTTGAAAAGGCTTCACGGAACTAAAACGAGGGATAAGACCATGAATTGTGCAATTTTCCTCAAAAATTGTTGAAGTTATTATCCAGGAATATTTGAGCTGTGTTATTCGTTGCCGCTTGGATGTGCTGGAGATTTCCTTGAAGTACACACAGACTATAGATAGTAATAATGCAGCTAAATGCTGGCATTAACTCTTTACAGACCATAACGGCCCACACTGCCTTTCATTCAATGGTGACACTATAATATAATCTAAAAGTGCATATGTTAAAAAGCGCAATTTTGCATTAACTCCTGGACTTAAAACATAGTTCTCGAGGCACTGATCACCAATATATTCAAAGAAAAGCAGTATGAGGTTGCTGGGTAGCAGAAACTTGAAAGTTAAGCTGTATTTTATAATTAAAAAGCATCAAATAGCCTATGAAATATGAGTGAACTTTAAATCACGTACATAAAATAACACACATCAGAAGATGCACTGAATTAGTGAAGTAGGTTGGTCAGAGGGACACGAAAACCCAGAAAAGAAAATCGCCAGCCACGAGACTTAAGCAGTGGCGAAAGCCTAACATGGTGGGTGCCCACCCAATTTAAAAAAAAGCTACTTAGCAAAGACAAGAGAGAAAATAAATGTGGTTGATAAAAATTAATATTAATCACAATTTAACCTTCAAATAATTAAAGCTCGGTGAAGAAATGCGAATTTTTCACAGTAGCAATTAAAACAAGATGAAGTTTTGTTTTTGGCTTATGTCATTACGACAAAGCCTCTAGAGATATCTGCCTAAGAAAGGGATGCCTTCTTGGGAGGACTTTCTAAGGGAAACTGGCTCGTATAACGTTACACATGAAGAAAACGCCGATGTAGTCATCCCGTTTGCGGAATTAGCACCTCAGACCGATCCACCAGTGTTCAGCGAATTTATCATTCGGCCACTGGTGAGCTTAGCAAGACGAAAGGAAAATTAAAATTAAGATATAAGCACTCGTAACTAACATAATTAAAAGAGAATATTAAATAATGCAGGTACCTGGTCACCGTTATGCAAGTAGAAGTCTTATTTGCCTTATTAATTTGAGTAGCAAACTAAACCACTTTATTAGTACTTCATATTTGCCAGGACGTCAGACAACAAATACCTCTAAGTAATTTCCTTCGAAGTAATTTACTTAAAACAGTTTTTGTATTTATGAAAACATAATTCGTCAGACAAGACAAAAACGTTTTAGAAAAATTCATGAATAGTCTACGAAAGAATTTTAAGAATTAAGAATAATAAATTATAACGAACAACAGTTCGAAAAAATCGGCGTTTGAGAAATTTCTTGTAAATCTCCAGACGGAATTCTCGAGCGCAGTCACTATAATTATTGCTCGTAATGAATAAGAGAAGAACAATATTCACATTGAGATGATTGAGAAAGTTCCACTTGTACCATCAAAACAGTGCATTGCGAACGGATCAGTAGCGCTTCTGGAAACAATAAAATACAGCATCCCAAACGTAGAAACATCATATATCTTCACGCAGTTTTTCAGCAATGCGCGTCAATACTGACCCGCACCTGTAAGACGTAATTATCTGGATACGTAATACATACTAATTATCCAGATAATTAATACAGACTAATTATCCAGTTGATAATATACATTAATTATTCATATAATTAATACAGACTAATTATCCAGTTAATAATACATACTAACTATCCAGATAATTATTACAGACTAATTATCCAGATAATTAATACACACTCATTATCCAGTTAACTAGTTACCTGGATAATTAGTGTGGCTCGATGATATCCACGTTGCCTATAGTTAAATAATGGATGTCCACTCCACTTCACCATACCCATTACAAGATGCAACATTACACCCGTTTTTGAAAGTGGGGCAGAAGTTTTATTTTTGAAGTCAAAAGTATAAATTATTAAAAGAAGTCCTAAGTAAGAAACTCATCTTACTTTGACGTAAGCGCCTAAAACTATGCTACACTCCGCTATCTAATAACAACATGGTAATTTAAAAAATTACCATTTAACGGCTCAAGTCGTTCAAACAAACCTAAATTAGATGCAGTGCCTAATGGATTATATTGTTGAATATTCTTACTACGTATAATATTGGATATTATTTTATACAGGCAGAGGACCTGCTTAATCTGTCTGTCTCACTTTTGATGGAAAGTACCTTAGGTTATGGAATTCAAAGGTTTAATTATTTTTTTCTCCTCTCATTAACCTTTCAATGAAGCTTTAGATCTTGATAAATTTTAGAGTCCTTCATTCAAGAAAGACACAAGAATCGTAAATGTCCATGTCTTCTCCAGGAATTCATCCCGTGGCTTATTGTGTATGTCTTAACCAACCAACGTTCCATACGCAACTGCAGCAAAGGCGAGGTGGATATATAAACCTGTAGTTATTGGATTTACCATAAGGTTGTAGAGTCATTAGGATTTTTTTGAAGCAGGAGAGATGAAAAATGAGCAATGCCCTCGGACTTGGGATTCAAACCTAGAATCATGAATACGCGCCGAGTGTGCTACCGTTACACCACGAAGAAATGCTGGAAGAAGCGAGAAAGGGTCTTATATACTCCACCATTTTAAAAAGCGACTGAGAATTAGGGGACCCAGTCGCCAAATTCTGGTGATAACAAATTATTGTCCAACCCCTTTTAATTCGGGCGCCACTATAGAAACATTAGATTATTTTTGAAGCAGGAGATACGACAAATGTGCAATGCCCTCGCCGGGACTCGAACCTGGATCTCTCGAATGCGCGCCAAATGTGCTACTGTTACACCACGAAAGCATGCTGAAAGGGAGGAGAAAACACCATGTAAGTTATATCATTTATAGTCGATGCTTACTGTTTATGTTGATGCCTATCCTTTCTTTGCAATAGTTACTTACATCCTTTTCTGGACTGAGCTTCTGTGTTCGCTAAACGAAGGAAGCAGAATGCTTTTATGCGTGTGAAACAAATAGAGACGTGAGTGTAAATAGTCAGAAAAGGTCTTTTACGGAATACTTAGTAAATATGGCGTGTGAAACATCTTTCATTAATTAAGATAATTCTGAAAATGTGCTTTAAATTATTAGTTAGGATTATCGTAAGTTAAATTCATTTTGAATTTCAGTGGTTATACGTTTTATTAAAATTAAATTAAACCAAAGAAAGGCGTCAAGACTTTTGGAAACGTCCTTGTTGATTAACTAGTAATATTTAAGGCTCATCTATTTTCAAAAAGCTCATTTTTGCTTTCAGACTGCTTAGTTTAAGAAATTAATAGATCGAATTATTTTGAAAAGTAAATTTAAGCTCTTTACCAAGTTATAACACTCTAAAAAATTGTCATTTGGTTGGCAGCGTGTGGAAATAAGAATAGTAAGATTAATTGATAAAATTATATCTCGTGCAGTGGCAACGTGATTTCGCAATTTAATGTTACGGCTTGAAATTTTGAAATACCTTCTCTGCAGGTCAAAGTAAAGGGTTCAAATTGTCTCACAAACATTTCAGTCAAAATTAAGGAACACTAACGCAATTAGGACATTACAGATTAATGTCTTCTTATTTGACAGTATAATACGAAAACACTCATTTTAATAAAAATAAATCTTTTTCTAATGTTTGAAAATCTAAAATGAGTGACAAATAGAAGATAAAAGAATTATTAAAAGGTGGTAATCTGGTTTGATACAAGCTGAAACCTGAAGTTTTTCTACAGAATTTGACTTCACTGTCCTTGGTGGCTTGGAATTATCACAGCTTAATTCATAGGCGTTGTCACTTCAGAGAGCGCATATCATAATTAGCCAGAAAACTTCCGACGGGAAAGTTTACGCGTCTCATGCAAATGAAGGAGTCTTAAGGAAGCGCAGACTTGGCTTCCTGTTTAAAATAGTTTGCTGAGAATTTCAGACAAAATTAATCCTACGGAATTAACAAGACTGCTTTCCATTAAACATTGAGATTTCTATTCTGAAAGGGACTAAGATCATTTTGAAGCGAAACGGTTGTTCTGTAAAGAAGTGCAAATGCATAATGTTACGAGGATGAGTCGCCAACAATATTGGAGTGAATTTTCACGAAATTTATCGATTATTGTACGGATTTATCGATTGTTAGCATATATACGAGTTCAAAAGGAATTATAAATAATTCGATTGCATAAGTTATGGAATTAATTATGGAATTTACATATTACATATATTATAGATACATAAATGACATTATGGAAAGAAAACACTTTTTGTAAAACTTTAACGAATTTTTGATTGAAAAACGCAACAATTTCAAAGCGAGCAGTGGCAACACTGAACGAAGTAAAATATTTTATTCTGCAGCGCGCAAGATTTCCTGTCAATCAGAATTTCTAAAGATATGCTGTTTTTAAATATTTTGCGATTTTGCTGCTGGATCGAATTTTATGTGGAGTAAGTGCCAAGAACGTGATATTTAATAAATAAAGTAAGCACACAACGCATGAATAATAAAAAGACAAAAAAAGTTTTGGAAAGCCATTTTAGTAAGAAAACTGAACATTGATACGATGAACTGTGAAAAGAGTAAACCCCCCCCCAAAAAAATGCCCCTCATGCCAACACTTAACACTGCACTGGGAATTCTAAGTACATGCTGTTATGTTGCTTTGGCATTTTAGTCATTTTGCTGTTGAATTATACAGGATTTAAGTGCGAAGAAAAAAATAAAGCTAAGAAGCTAAGAAAAAAAATAAAGCTAAGAAGACCTTAAAATAAAGTTAAGAAGCTAAGAAAAAAATACAGCTTAAAATAAAGCTAAGAAGACAAAAACAAATGAATTAGTGAGTGTAACAGCAGACTGTGAATTCAGTGAGAGCGTAAGAAACCTTAACAGAAGCTTTTGGGCGACCGTTATAATCTGAAACCTTTCGGAATTTGTTTCATCTGTATTAAACTCGGAATTTTCTAGTAATTTTCGAAATTTTGAGAGATGGTATCAGGCGGTATTCACTGTTAACGCTGCTGACTTCGGACTCATAGATAATAACGTCTTCACTTGTAGTCACAGCATTGCTAGGAAAGAATGACAGCTTTTAATTTTACGCCCGCCCCCCCCCCAAAAAAAAACGTAATAGTGTCCTTAGTTCCCCTGTCTTCCACTTTACAGAAGAAATGAAGAATTTTATTTAACTTGTTACATTGAGAGCACAGCTTAGGAGAAAAAAATAAAGAATATACTTCTTAGAAATTGAACTGAAAGTGAACCGTTTATTTATTCTCAGAAATTGAACCTTTATTGAGAACCAAAGTGAAACTTGTCGTGCTATTGCCAGAGCGCCAAATGATGCGCATCCTCAAAAGTTTAGCGGACTAAAAGAAACTGTTGATTCCAAAATTGTCTTTACGAATTACAATGCTCTCATCTCTAATTTGGCCAACCAGCGGGCGAGCGGTAAAATCTCTGAATACTGATAATTCGGTTCGCGGCTCAGATCGCGGCAAACGAGCTGCATAGGCGTTTGGTGTTTCCTATGTGAAGTGTGTGTACGAGCAAATATTCCTTCAAAATTACTCCACGAAGGCCGCCCTCTCCTTAGACAGATAGTCTTCGAGCGCTTTGCCAGAATCATTTAAACTAAATTAACCATCCATATTTTTTTAATGGTAATTCAAGGTGAATTGGCGTTCACCTTCAGCTCGTTTGATACATCATCCTAACTTATGTGACCAAATTATTCTCTCATTTGATGATAAAGCTGGATTAATAGGGCAATTTTAAATTCGCTTTATACAGAGCTTTTCAATTTTCGTTTAATGTTCTTAGCAGAGTCTTATCTTTCGGTCGGGATTAGCGTACATTCGGAATATATTGCAATTAAATATACTGCTGCAGATTAATTAAATGTGCTGATATAAATTATTAACTGTAATTCTCACTCATGACTGCTGCTGCACAGAATTACAGCCGGCTGATACATTGTGGTAGCACTGTCTACAGCATATCAAATAAGATCCATTTCTGCCCTAAATTAAATGAAAACGCCATTAAAATTAATACCACTATTATGTAAAAGTGAACTAATTATTTAAATCTAGTTCTTTACCTTCTTTTTATTATTATATTTAATTAAAAATTTTAAAGAACTAATAGCGGACCTAATTAACATAATAATAAATGTTTTTAATTTAAGATGCATTCCATTTATATTTTATGAGTATTTGCTGAATTATTGTAAAAAGGATAAAATGTTCTTATTACCATATTTTATGTACTTCTATGTAGAACCGTTTGGATTTTAATAATACATGTAAGAAATGTAATTTAGATGCATTTATTTATAATATAAATTTTATGATCATTTTAGGCTACCCAGCGTCTAGTAGCTAAGACTGCTGAATGCCAGTAGTTTGACCCGATCCTAGGCAAAATGGCTGATTTTATGCCATGTGTAGCGTGGATATGAGCTAGGTTTCCTTAGGAAGTCCTTTACGAAGGCATTTCTGCCCTTAGACAGATAACCCTTGTTTGCTTTGCGATATTCTTTCAAAGCAAACAAGGTAAGCAAACATATCTTTCTTTGATATTTGCTTTATTAAAATAAAATAACTTGATAACTTTTATGAACATTTAAATGTTACTATAATTAATATGAATTTATATTCATAATGAAAGTAATTAAAAGTAAATTAATAAGCCCATAATTAATATGAGATATTTATTACAAATACTTTCTTATCTGTCCCCTTTTTGACTCCTTCTCTGCTTTTGGGTCATTTCTTAGTCTCTCAATGAAAGTTTTATTCAGGTCATAGGCAAATAATTTCCTGAATTGTTTCCTTTGGCACTCAGTTTCGATGACATTTCTACTAATATTTTCAGGACACGAACATCTTTGATGCCGAGCGGCATGCCCTCTACGCAGAAGAGATGGCAGCGAAGACTATCCAGGCAGCTTACAGGGGCTACCAGGTTCGCAAAAGCATTCACGAGGCAGACGTGGCGGCTCGCACCATCCAAAAAGCCTATAGAATGTACTCGCAGAAAAGTCATCTTTCGGAAGAATCCTCGGAAGAAAGAGAAGCATCATCCGTCGAACAACCAGGCAACGGAGTTCCATTTGCGGAAAGATTCCGACAATCTGTTGTGGGCATATTTAAACGGGCTATCGGAGTCGACGAAGAACAAGAAGTAAGTTTCTCTTTCAATCTCCCTACATCAGCGAGTAAATTCTTAAACTGCCATCCACGGATCCCATCGGTTAAGTTTCTTAAATGTGATCTTCGGATCCTTGCGGGCTTGTTTACTTCTCAATATCGACGATTATAAAACTACATTTCTTGGATATTTGGAGGTTTATTTGTGTCTCAAGTAGACTATTATATTGTTACAATTCTCAGCCCTTTAAACTTTATTTCATTTCTTTAGATCTTTAGTTCAACTGATATCCTCAGACACCTCGGGATTTGTTCATTTCTCTATATTATTCTAAAATTGTGATATCTGATTTCTAAAGTGTGTTCCTTTCTCTGGATCAGCCAGTCTTAAATGCGGTCCGGTGAAATCTGTTAAAACACATTCGAGCCTGAGCGTTAATATTCGGGAGCCTGCAACTGATTTTTGTGAAGTAAAATTATTTGATTTATTGCACCTAAGTTTTTAAAATAGCATCAACTTTCGGGTTAAAATAAAAATGCTTTTTAAGTAGAATAACCTTCTTGAGACTTTAACTTAAAGTTCTGTGGAAGAATATATACGCAGGATTGTTAGATTAAACTTTCCAGACATCACTTTTTTTCTGCAAAGTATATTTTCGCAAAAACAATTTTTTCAGCATATACGTAAAACGTAAGTAGTGAAATCATTTGGTTGTTTAACAAGATTGACGTATAGAAGCGTACCATTTGGAAATATTGAATATTTCAATCATAAAACAGGTATCAAGCATTTAATGAAGCAATGACACTATCCTTTCCTCAACAAGCAGTTATAAATTATTTTACTTTGAAAAATGTTCTAATATATCAAAGTTTATCAGCACAGAAAGCTTGTAAACTGTAGTTCCTAATAATTTACATAGTGAAGTACTACATTAATTTGCATACTTTGTATTTCTGAAACTATTTCCTTTTTTGCATTAAGAGAAAGTACAAAGTTAATGGCTATGAGCATTATGCTATTGAAATTATGGTGACCAAGAGCCACCTTTCAAATGCAAAGGGTAAAATCTTCACAAAATGGTGATTTGGGATTTTTGCATTTTCATATTCTCTACACTTTTTTTCTTCTTAGCTTTCTAAAAATACCATACGTTTATCTGTATGAAATTTAAAATGCAAAATATACAGTTTTAATTTGTCATCGAATGCTTTGATAAATGGTGATTTTTACTTAAAAATACGTTTTTCTCCAAACGTGCCTTTTCTCAGGAACTACTGCTCACAGGCATGTAAATTTTTAAGGCTTATTTATTATGTTTCCTAATATTTCCTGAAATGAGCTTTTTGTGATAAACTAGGAAAATAAAATTCACAAATTTTTTTTTGTGAGAAAAGTGCTAAATTTTACTATGCCTAATACAATATTCTATAAATTACTCTAAAACTCAAAATATTTCAAAAGCTCATTTCAGTATAATCAGATAGGTGTACTTTAATTACCCAAAAAAATTCAAACGTGTATTTACAGCAGATTTTGAAAAACGATGCATCGAAAATGCCAAATTAACATTGTCGGTATAACAGACTCCGACTTCCCTTAATTTGTCGACTGTAACAGATTAACGACAGCAGGAAAAAAGCATTTGTATATCTTACAAATAAACTTTGCTTCACCAGGGTTCTTTAAAAATTGAATTTATTAATAATTTTGTTTAAACTACGCATGTTAGACTTAAGGCTGAGCGAGTATGCGGCTTGTGGGTTACATTGCAATCTGCGTCCTCATTCTAGCCTTTTAATAGATACGTTGCGATTTCCACAGCAGTGATTTTCGACTATCCGTGGCGGTTTCAACAGAACCTACAGTCTTCACTCTCTTCAGATACACAAGAATTTTATTTCATTTTACAGGAAACTACAACGGAATATGAAGACCGCGACATGATGCAGCCAAAGCGGAAACAGTCTTCAACTGATCGACTGGTATGTTTAAAGCCTTTTAAACCAAAAGTTTCTATAACCTGACTATTCATGACTCTTTCGAGAATTAATCTAAGGGTTAAAGACAGTTCGGCCTTCATATAAAGCGACGTTTTCCTTTTCGCTTTAAACTTCAAGTCAGCGATGAAACTTCATATCCAGTCCTTAATCCCTTTTACTAAGGCTGTTCGCACAGTTTTTAGGCGATTTTCACTGTATTTCGAGAAATATTTTACCTAAATCTTTTGTGTTTTAAACGCTCCATTTGATAATCCTTACTCTTCACTATCTTTCTACATCGTAATTTCCAAGAACTGTTTTTAGTAATGGAAGAAGTATTTTATCTGATTCCTCTTAAACAGCTTTTTTCCAAAGACCAAGAAAGATTGTAGGTCGACGTCTGGACCATCCGCGTTTTAAAAATCAAAAAGCACAAAATTCCGCAGTGGTACATCAGGAGATTTAGTAAGCATTTGAGTGAAGGGTATGGCCTTGATACACGTTTCTTGTTCCATTTTTTTCCAGTAAATAAACAGTGGATTTTGATGTGTAGCTGCTAGCGTTATCTTGAAGACGTTCTAGATTAATGGGCACTGTGCTTAAACAGAGGGTATTTCACATTTGAAAATTCGGTATAAAATATGTTCCTATATGTGGAGTTGATCTTAACAGTTTTCTGCACTCTCTTTAATTTTCTTGTTCGTTCTATCAAAAACAAGCAAGGATAAAAAATACCTTTGAAAAACGGTTTTTAGATTCTTTGAACCGTGTTCTATGATTTTTTTTCTCTCTTTGGCGATAATAAATGGATCTCGTTTTATTGCGTCACTTAAATATACCCAAGATTCATCTATTGTGGTAATATGTTTTATTTTTCTCCGATTAATGGTTTCTCGTAGAGAATTCTGCAGTGCGTTCTGCTTTCAAGGATATGTCAAGGATAAGAAAGGAGATGCACATAACAATTTTTTCGCCTTTTTCAAGATTGAAATTAGCATGAATCCCTTTGTTTGCAGCTGACACTGAGCAGTTTAATGAACTGTCCTTTGATTTCGAAGATTTTCTTTGAACATTAAAGTTGTAAGGTGTATTTTAATGTCAAAGGCCTTTCCTATCAATTCTTGTTTCCACTAACAGCTCCCTACGAGAATGAGGTTTAGGATCGCGTTGAATGCAAATGAGTTAGAAGTATTTAAAGAAGGTTCAACTGTCTTCGATAGAGAGCGCTAGGTATCCTTAGTAGCGCGTGTTTACATTCGGGCTAAGTCACTCTTGAAGCTCTGACGCTCGGTCGTATTTTATGTGCCTTTTGATATTCTCCGACCAGTTTAAATTAAGGACCAACTACGTTAGATAATTGTGTTTAGCTTCGGCTAAGTCTCGTTTAGTTTCCTCCTTTTTATTCTGAGTTAAAGCCCGAGTATGGGCTTTCTGTAAGCCCGAGAAGAGGCCGACTGTTATTCTTATGTGAGTGAATAAAAGGGTATTTTAACCCCTCTTGAGTCTATGTCTTTAGTTGTTTGAACTCAGCAAAAAGTGGCTACTTAGTTCCCTAGGTTCCGCGGCTTTCATGTTAGACAAAAGGAGTGAGGAACCCTACGAAGTTCTTACCTTTCCAACATTCGAAACATTCATGTTTTTCCTTGAATATGTATTTTGAACAAATTTATCCTTGAAGCAAGACTTTGACATTTTTTTCTTTCTTATTGATAACATTATCTAGCTTTGCTTTAGGTACCAAAAACGTATGACTTCCACAGCATTTTTTAATAATTAAATGCGAAAAACTTTCTTCGGAAAGAGCACAAACATAGCCTTCTGCCCATTGCTTCTTTAGAAGCGCCATTTTGAATGAAAACAAAATTATCAAATAGCAGACGATAATTTATACTTTCAAAAATATCACTGCAATTAAAAATAAATACCAAGCAGGCGAGTTTTTTGTAAACAAAGTCGCCTAAAAAATTTTCAAACAGCCTCTGTAATAGCAGAATATGTTCTAGTATCTAAGCAGTCTCGCGCAATGCAACGTTTTCTTGTTTTCAGGTAATTTCATGCCAGAAATGTATTAACGCCTCCAATTCTCAGTGCTTTATTAATAAACATTCTCACGAATAGCGATGTCAATTTGATAAAATACATTGTTTTTAAGAACACCAGTTACCTCAACGTAATAAAATACATTAACCCTAGTGTTGTTACAATCATACAGTGTGAGCTTACGTTTGCTACAGCTACATGCAATGACATTACTTTTGCTTTAGTGAATTATTTATTTTTGTGAGTCCAGTAACCGAACTTTCTAGAATGTTACATCAGCGACAAAACTGTGCTTTCCATTCCTGTTACCTTCTAGTAATAATATTCCACAGTTCAACCTGTAATATTTGAAAAATTAAGGATTAGCTACATTACTGATGCCTACGACTTATTACCAATAAAAGTTTCGGCCTCGTCTGCGAGACCACGCTACGGCATTAGTCACTAAATGTTTGATGTAAAACTGCCACTTTTTCTTCTCTAGAGTTTTATGAAGTTCAAGAGAAAAGGAAGTTTGAATGGATCCTTAACAGAAAGTGTCAGTTCTTTGAACGGAGAAGTTCCACAGAAGAGGAGCAGTCTGGATGTCCTCTCTGCCAAAAGCACTGCCAGAAAATCTACTAAGCAATATCCATCTGATGTAATTATTGTCTTCTCTAAGGCTGATTTCTTTCAGGTTCATATTTAGGAAGTAGATTGTTCACTAAGTCTGAATGAGAGAGATCGAAAAATACAATGCATTTCGATTACCGTGTAACTTTTGTGGTGAAAAATGAACTTAAATTAGTCTTGCTACCACAGAGTTATCTAACTGATTTTGACTTACCACAGAGGACCTACCACTAATTAACCACAGAGTTATCTAACTTGTTTCGCGAGACATAAGCCTTTGCAAATATTTAACGTATTATAAATATAAACAGAAATTCAAATTCAGGATAAACAACTTTCTGTTTATGCTATTCCTGGTGGTTTTCCAAACTTAAAATGATAACAAAAATTTAAAAAAAAATATTTCTCGTTATATAAAATTTACAAAATGAAGCGACTTGTCCTGGTAGATAAGGTTCAACAGATTTTCAAAGCAGTATCCTATTTTCAAAACCACAACAGCTGAGGTGGTCACCGCGTTCAAATTCATAAGAGCAACTTAGAAATGCACAGCGATACCAACTCTAATCTCCCATAACACAACAGGAAGATTTACTCAGTCAACACGGAAGTGTTGTAGAGCAAACTCTACTTAAACGTTTAAGAATAGTCTCCTTTTAAATTATATCTACCGATATAATTTAAATATAATATAATTTAAATGAATTAGGTATTAGGAATAATACGATATAATTTAAATGAAATAGGTATTAGGAAGATAAGATAAGTATTAACATTTTATTTTTCCAATTTAATTTTTAGTGAAACTTGTTGCAGTCGCTTAATTGGTGTAGATGTTTGTTTAGGACAAATTTTAAAGAGAAATTTATAGTTTGATAAAATAATTTGCGCTCTTTTCTCTTCTACAGTGTAGAGACATTAGGTATTTTTGTAAGCAGGAATTGTGAAAAATGAGCAATGCTCTCGTCGGGACTCGAACCACGGACCCCTCGAATACGCGCCAAGTGTGCGTGACCATTACATCACGAAGGCATGCTAAGAAGGCGGGAGAAATATCTTATAACAGTATATCATTAAACTATGCCTTCTTGTAAAATGTCCTCGTAGGAGTTTCTGGCACCTTCATTTACTCAAAGTACCGACTTAAAGTACTAGTTTAATGCGAAGAATATCTGTTTAGCGTAAGAAGATTAAATTCTAACTGAAAAAAAATTGCATTACAAAAATATTCCAGAAATGATTTGACTTTCTGCTTCTAAATACCTAGTAACATTTCTTTTCTTAACGAAAAGATTGCCGTAAGCGTTAATAATGTAAGAACTCAGGTGGCATTGTTGTACATAAGTTCGTTGGTATTGTTGCACATACGTTGTAGAGGCATTAGGTTATTTGAAAGCAGGAGAGATGAAAGATAAGCAACGCCTTCGCCGGGAATCGAACCACGGACCTCTCGGTTACGATTCGAGCGTGCTGACCATTACAGCACGAAGACAGAAGAAGAAGGGGGAAGAAATACCTTATATACTTCCCCTCTTAAAGGGCGACTTGAGTTCAGGGGACCCAATCGCCAAATCCCGATGGTGGAGAAGTAACGCCTTCGCTGGGAATCGAACCACAGACCTCTCGGTTAGGCGTCGAGCGTGCTGACAACTGCAACACGAAGACATGCGAAGAAGGAGGGAGTCACCTACGATTTGTGAATTGTTTCTGTATACCTTTCTTTTAATATCCCTCAATGATCCTGTGAATTCTATCACGGAACTTTCAAGAATGTCTATTCTGAGAGGAGGATAGAATTGAATTATAATGGATTTTGTATAATTGGGTATCTGCCAATGAGGATCGATTTCTCGGTAAAAGTGGATTTTATTCTTGTTACGCATAGGGGAAACAGCATACAGCCAGTCAGCTTGCTGGATGTGAAACACTGTTTTGGGGAGGGGGAAGCTTCATTGGTTATGGCAAAGTACATTAGGACTATCTGCCTAAGAGGAGGAATGTCTTCGTGCAGGACTTTCTAAGGTTTGCGGGTCTAAGGTCATGCAGGACTTTCGAATACGCGTGACACATGAGAAAAACCATGAAAATGCCCATGCATCTAGCCCGTCCGCCTGGAATAGAACTCAGGTTGGAATTACCAATGTTCAGCAATTTTACCAATTGGGAGCTGGTGGTCTATGATGTGAAAGTGGATCGAACTACTAGTCTTCAAGTTCACAGTCTGACGGTTTAATCCCTAGTACGAGGAAAGTGTTTACTAGAGTTTTTTGTAAGAATTATTCTGTCCTTGAAAAAGCCAAAAAACCATACGGTTTCACTAGAAATGTGACAAGTTGTCGGTCGTATTTTATTCGAAATATCAAAGAGAAGGTTCTAGAGGCTTATTCTATAAATGCGAAATTCAAAGACCGAAGAATAAAAAATGCAGTCTATTTCAGTTTATCGGTGTAGCTATTTATTTAGCTCTTATTTTATAGAAAACTGATTTTTGTTTTCTTCGCTTATTCAAGACAGCATGCCGATTAACTTAGATATCCTTCAAATAATTGAACTACCCAATTATAGACTTTTCAAACTCAGTTCAGCTCTTCATTATGCATAATGCAATAGATGACCTTACACTATTTTCGTTTGAATTATGTTCTAAATTTTTACCTTCATGATTAATGAAAACCATATGGAGGAGGCATGTCACCAAACTATAAATACTATAATTACTAGAGCCAGATGAAAGTTTTTTAAGTCTACCTTTATTTCTATGTCGCCAAAGTAGGTGTTCCAAGGTTAACTATTTTTTTCTACATCACGCATTGACTTGTCTTAACCTGGAGGTTTTTTAATTTTATTCATATTGGCAACTCACACGACGACTTCATGCTTAAGAGAAAGTATGGCTTCTCATAGAACTTTCTGAGGGAAACAGGCTCGTATTCACGAACCTGCAGATTTTGATGGCTGCTGTATTCATACTTAGTTACTACAAGCAGAAGCACTTAGTCTATTGTATCAAGGTGGAGGAGAAAACTATGTCTATGAAAATTTTTATCAAATTTCGAAAGAGCAATAATGAAACACTTACCATGTCGCGGCATTCATATGGTAGTGAAATATTTACCCATTTTTAAATACTTCAAAGGTGAAGGAACTTCAAATGTGGTAATGTGCGAATGATCGACTAAGCACTTTCTGGAAGGTCATTTACTTGGTCACTTACTTACGAACGTCAACGTAGCCATGAGATACGCAGAAAATAAACGAAGGCGAGGAATTCGAAAACTAACATTTGTTGTGGCGGAGATCTAGCAGTAATGGGCGAAGCGCAACCATTGTTACATCGAACAATCTGTGATTCAGTAAGCTTTCTGCTCTTCTAGTGAGAATGTCGTACTGCTGCAAGTGTGCTGGTTATAATGTTTTAAAAACGTGCATTGCTGTTGAAAACCCCGCTGCGAGGTAATGCAGTAAAGCTAATGCGAGGTAAGAGGAGTAATACGATTTCTTTTGGGCTGAAACAAAACGTGTCAGCGGCAGACATTTATCGTGAGTTACATGTCATATACGGCTCAAACATCTTGAGTGAAAGTGTGGTGCCTCAGTGTGTGGGATTTTTCAAAGAAGGAAGAACAAACCTTCATGATGAATCAAAGAGTAGGAGACCGTCTCTAGTGAGTGATGATCACGTGAAACAAATTGATGACGAAATCAGTCATCAATCAGATGCGTCGATTCACAATCTTGTAACGTTCATTTCGTTATTTTCCGAACATATCCCGGTCTGTTTTGTACGAGGTAGTCAAAGGAAAATTAGGCTACAGGAAGTTCTGTGTTCGAAGGGTACCGAAAATTCTCGCGGTCATCTATAAAACTAATCGAATGGTTGCTGCCTTAGACTTTCTTTTCAGGTACCACACATAAGGGGAGGAGATTTTAAACAGACTAGTGACTGGTGCTTGGGCAGCGGATGTGAATGCTAAGAGAAAACAACAATCAATGGCATGGGGTCATACCGATTCTCCGATCGACTGAGCGGAGTATCGAACTTTATTATTAGTGAGGAAGTATATGGTCATCGTACTTTGTGATGCTAATGGAATTTTCCATGTTGAATTCATGAAACGTGGTACGATAATCAATTCTGAATTATACTGTAACATTTTGAGAAAACTGAAAAGAGTCATTCAGGGCAAACATCGCGGCCTTCATCGCTGTTGACACCTGGAGTTCTGTTTATGCACGATAACGCTCGCCCTTACAGCTCTCAGCGAACACAAGAACTTTTGCCCCAATTCAAATGAGACGTGTTAGCCTTCTTTTATCCTTCTGATTACCATCTTTTTTCTGAAGTGAAGAAGTGGCTTGGGGCACAACACTTCGCTGACTATAAGAAACTTCAAACCGCTGTGACAAGGTGGTTGAAGTCGCAGGCGGCTGATTTTTATGCAGAAGGGATTGGTATTTTGGTAAAACGCTATGATGAGTGTTCGAATAAGCAGTAACTATGTTGAAAAATAGAGGACAGCTGCACATTTCAAATGTAAATAAAAAAATTAAGGAATCTAAGCGGGTGTTTTGTTTACAGCGAAACAGAGCTTAGGTTTCGAAATGCCCTCGTACATTCTTGTTAAATACTCATTTGCTCGAAGCCATGAGGGAGACAAGATTAATTTTCTTAAGAAACTGTAGTTTTTACTCCAGACTATGCCCCGCCCGCATGTTATTGCAGTGGGAATGGCAGCATTATCGGAATCGAGGGGATAAATTTTGAATACTATCCATTTAGGATGTACCTATCATATGCGATTTCTGAACATTCTTGACAAAAAGACAATTGTGCAGAAAGACATTGTCATCATGCGAGGAATTGAAAAACTCCATGTGTTTGTTTTTTCATGTTTTTCAATTGTTCTTGAACTGTTGTAAAAAGGTGTAATTTAGTGTGAATGACTATACTTTGGATAGAAAGAAAAATATAGGTTCCGTAGGATTGTCTGTGTTTAAATAAAAATCATCAATCTTAAAATCTTTCAGCTAGCCTATATAAATTCTAAAAGTAACCCTTGATAGTACTTTAAAAATATAAGTATTTTCTACCTCTTTCCAACATGAGTTCGTGGTGTAATAGTAGCACACTCGACACTTATTCGACAGGTGGAGGTTCTAGTTCCGACGAGGGCATTGCACATTTTTCACGTCTCCTGCTTCAATATAACCTAATGACTCTGCAGTATATGTTGCGTTTTAGATAAATTAAACGTTCAAATGCACAATAAACCAACATTTTCCTCTTAACATTTTTTTGGTATGCGGTTTTAGACTGACATGTTTTGTAGACATTATAAGGTATAAAAAGAAATTTAAGGTTATAAGGTACAAAAAGAAATTTAAGGTTATAAGGTACAAAAAGAAATTTAAGGTTATAAGGTATAAAAAGAAATATGGTAGGTAAATAAGGTATAAAAAGAAATGATAATTATTTTAAAAACACAAAGAAAAAAATCATTCAATGCAAACGTGATTTTCTTTATAACTGATTTGATTAAATAAAAGCCGAATCTCCGTTAGCTGGCAGGCCTGGATATCATAACAAATACATAAATGGCTCATTAAATTAGAAAAACTACATAATTCTTCAATTATGCTTTGTAAATCAAATGCAACAGGTGTGCATATATGTTTGCTAAAAGCATTGTCTTTTGGTTTTTTAGAAATAAACTTACGCTGCTTTTTTTATAAAAGTAATAAATGGCAGATGAAATCTGTTTTACTGCACGACATTTCTCGTCGTTCATTCGGTTGCGATGCCCATTTTTGCATCTCTAAATAAAAATTTTGAAAACTTTATAAATGCTCCTTGAGACAGCTCAGGTATGCAGAGTTTTCAATGAAAATTTCTGAAAATCAACTTTATCGTAAAAAGGACATTAACTAATGTTGAAAAACAGGTTTCACATTACTGCTCGTAAAAATACTAAAATTTGAAATTCCATACGTAATAAAATTAAATTTTATAATTTCCTGTATCGCATTTTTCATTTGAATTCAAGAGGTTAAATTCACAAAGTTTTAGAAAGATTTTTCCCATTCAAGCTTCCTTATTATCGACCAAAATTTTATTTCTTCTAAGAAATGGTTAGTTGGGTAAAGAACAATTTACTGAAGCTGCCCAACCGGGATAGTGGTTAGTGACTCTGACTACCGTACCGAAATGCTCGGGTTTGACTCCCAGAGAAGACATGGATGTTTGTAAATGCATATTGTCTATGTGACATGATGGCACTATAAATACGAATTCTGTGTAGCACGGCAGCGAGATGAAAGTTCTCGGTTGGTTAGGGGAAGAGGGAGATCCCCGAACTCGTTCCCCCGATGTGCTCTCTTTTAAAATTGGGGGCGAAACTGAGCTAAAGCGGGCTCTCACCTATACGGTGTTCAAGGCCCTTGCCAACGCCATGCGCATTTAACTCCTTGACACAATTAATTTCGTGGGCCTGTAGTGACCATTGTCAGACAAGTAAGACTGGTTACAACAACAACACAATTTACTGATCATGACTTTTTTTCGTAGCTAACATGTATAAAGGAGTAAATTTCGCAAAACCGTTGCTAAAAGGTGTCACATGACGAAACGCATCGTGATCTGAGAATCTTCTTTATTTCGTACATTGGTTTATTTGGTTTGATTTGCTAATAGCAAGAGAAAAATACCGTTGAACGTTGATTCACCTTAACGTTCAGTATATGGATATATGAGAATGAATGCTGGGATTTCTTAATGAGACTTTTGTTCAATTTATGTTAAGCGTGTTCAGTAACATGAAAGGATTGCGAACAAATTTAATAAGTTCCAGTATGTGCATCATTAACACCATGGTAGGTAGCGATGTTAAATTTCGCTATCTGGCATTACACTTGCTTGAGTGATTCTCTCTTTAAGATGGTCAAGATTATCAATTCTTTCAGTGTAAATATCATTTTTGACGAAGTCCACATCTGAGTCACAGCCGAACTTCTTGCGGGACAGAGAATAGGTCTATTTCTGCTGCTCCACTAGCCTAGAAAGAGAAGTTTAAGTCTGACGCATAGATTGTACAATAAAACGATTGCACGTGACCTTTTAAACTGACTGAATTAAATGAAGGCACTTTCAGTCTATTTTAGATCATATGCATATCAGAAAGCCCTCGTAAAATCCCACCGTTCATTCTCGGAGTTCCTGAACATTGCCCGCAATTTTCAATACGTATTCATAACATATCTGATACACATTGGAGGATTTTCCATTTTAGGTCGGCACACTGGAGGACGCCGCATTGAAACGGTCGCAAACAGTTCACCGAATCCAAGTCTATCCAACAGACGAACAAGAGAACGGGTTCCAGGTTTCAGAATTCAAACGATCGAAGAGTTACTCTCCTCGTCCATCCCTAACTGATGACGATATCCTTTACCGTGCCATCATCGTGACCGGAGGTTTCAATTCCCAAAGTGTTGAAGATGATAATTCCGGTGAGTAAATTGGATTTTCGAACATTATTTATGAATTTCTCATCGAATAATTTTAATGTCTGCACTGGGCTGTCGAACATTCATTTCTCCTGCATGAACTGAGTTCGTTAAAAGAGAAGGTTCAAATTAGCCTATTAGATGAAATGGTCAAGAACGAATAGAAACTGCGATTTGCTTCGATTAATTGTGTGTGTATCATAAATAAAACCGAATTTGTAGCACCAAGGAAAGGCAGTGAAAATTTCCGGATATTAATTATATTTCCTGACATAATATTCTCCAATACTTGGGTAATAAATAGGATATGATATAATTTTCAGAATAAAAGAAAACGTATTTCGCCTGCATGAAAGACATTTTAGTACGGAAGTTATCAGTTTTGTAAAAATGTCATGTTTAAATACCTAAATAACAAACCATTTACTCCGAACAAATATTTCTTCTATACGCATCTAAAGTATATTGCAGGTTGTAACACTTGTAGTTCGCTACACATGTTTGTAAACTTTTTGTACCTTACAAAGATGTACTTAACTTTGATGTACACTGCGCAAAAAAAAAAAAATCAATGGGGCAGTTCTATACCTCCCGTTCTACTGGGCCGACTGACGAAATTCAACTTGCGTTTTTCGTGCCTCTAAAGGGCGACTTAGATATGTATTAGCTTTATGTATACCATTGTTCTAATATAAGTATTTTACTTTTAGTTGCCATTTATCAAGCAGCGTTACGTAATTTCGAATGATCTCGAACCTGGAAGAACAGATGAATTCAAGGGGAGATCACCAAATTTAGCATGCTAATTTTGAGATCGCAAGATTTTAAAGCAGCTACCATATTTTG